>JBAJNP010001868.1:0-54759 GCA_036877545.1 Yasuhikotakia modesta | reverse complement strand
AAAAAAAAAAAAAAACGAAGACAAAAAAGCTCATGAAAAGTTAATGGCTGAGAATGTCCACAGAGGACTGAGACCACGTCAGTGTTGACTGTATGCTGATTACATTCATATGAATAAATTAAAACATTAGAGTTGGCCGTGGTCTTCATTTGACAGCCTCCAACTGGGACCCCCTGGAAAGTGCAGTGAGATCTTGTAGCAGTGCTTGCTGCAGAACTAAAGTGGCTGACACTGAGAGGTAGGAAAAAAACTAAGACTGTGCAATATATAGAAATATATATATATATATATATATATTATTACAATATATTCAATGCCAATGTCAATAAAGCAGCACTGTTAATAGTGTGAGCACTGTAATGCACTTTTTGGCCATTAAGTTTCCTTAAAGATATTTTATTATACAAGTGTCAGGACTTGTTTTTGTCTTGTGATGTTGGAGTTCTGTAAATCAGTTTAAATGGATTATTTGATAATCAAAACTCATATCTCTGATGTAACTATTCAAAAAATGTTCATGAAAGTCTATACATATAGACTTTCATAACTTCCATATATCAGTCAAGTCAAAATACTATTAGAAGAGCATTGTAAGGATTGTTTAAAACCTTGTGAATATAAAAACAAAAGCCTTCTTATTCTATTTTAGAGTAAATGAAAAGAACAAAAAATTAATATTGTAATTTTGCCACGAAGGCAAAAATATCAACGTATCTTATTGTTTTAACTTCCCTCATACACTGCTTTTTTGTCAAATAGCTGTTCATAAATTTCACTGTGAATGAAGAAAAAAAGGTGTGACGCTATAAAATAATAAAATCATACACAAATGTGTTGCAAGGGAAAAGGTGTTGCTGTAAACAATAAAAGGAACTGTGAACTGCGTGTCTCGCGAGCGCTAACGACGAAGCTATCAAAGAGGACAGACGTAGCTGGTGTGAAACTTCTCTATTGTTCCATTCTTCCCACATTTCATCACTCTGTCCTCCTGCCAGGCAGGAACTGCAGGAGTCTGCCGCATGCAGACAGGCAGTCTGCGACAGGAGTGGATCGGATGGGTTTGTTTTCCCACTAATATTTGCTCTGTAAAGCTGTGTGCTGAAACACAATCTACTGTAGGCAGATCGGCACACTCGGGGAGACAGCGGCAGATTAAGAGGGATGGATGGACTCTGCTCAAACTTCTTTTATTTAGACGAGTTTGGGTTATTAAAGCGGAGGTGTGCAGAGGCCGTGTCCGTGCTGTCTGCTCTTGGCCTCACTCACCTCTGCTAAATTACACCTGCAGTGTCTCGAGCGAAGACTGCAGCCTCTTCCTCCGCCATACAGACACTTAATTACTCCCACTCTACAACCAAAGAGAGGACAGTGACCCAGTGCAATTTGAAACAGACAGCACAGAGACTTTCTCTGGATGTGTTTGAGCATTCGGGTATAATCTTTTTTTTTTAACCATTCAACATACAGGAGTGCTTTCATGCTGTGATTCTGAGAGGAAAGAGTGCTCTCTGAGGTAAAAGAAGACCACACAAGTCACAGGATAGCAAAAAACAAAAGACAGAATCCTAAAAAGATCCCATCGTGCTTCATGGAGATGCGAAACTTCAGAGATGTTGAAAAGATTTACGATTTATTAACAAATCTCATCTTTTTAAACCAACATGAAATCAAATTTTGACCCATTCTGCTTTCCTAAAGCACAAGAAATCTTTCAGCAAAATGTAATATCTTGCTATGCCTCTACACAACCTAATCCTAACCAAGCCTTTTTATTATTTAAACCGCTTCCCTCCAATCACCAGCCTCTGTTCTGCTACATAAAGACTAATTTTTACAATCCCATTAAGCAATAAAAGGATAAATTTAAGTCCCAATTTAAATTTTTAACAGTAAAAATTCTGCTCAACATAGAAATGTGTCATATTACAAAGTAACATGCCTTGTTAATTTCATTTCATGTGGACTTTAAATATTAAGGCACACACTATTTGACTGACGGCTAATCTGGCAAACAACCATAGAGACAAGTACAGTTTTACATGTTCAAAAGCATAATCAGAATATTTCCAAGTGGAATAGTAGAGGATTAAAGTATTATGTTGCAATATATCGGTAAAACTCAACAATATTAGAAAAGCAATAATATCATTTGAACAAGGCTGAATATTTGCTTCTCTCCTAAAAAACAAGTATGTGCTACAGTAATCTCATAAGCTAAGTAAGTATCCTGAACTGCATATTTAAAACAGGAGAGTAGGAGATCTCAGAATTACAGCAGAAATTGTGCTGTGACTGTAGTAAACATCTCTCCGCTAGAATGCAGAGTACACAGTCTTGGGTACAGCCCCACAGTGACATGTGGCTGGTGAGTCTCTGTGGTGCTGCTGAGAAACAGGAACCCCCTGTTACTGCTATGAGACTGCAGTGTTAATATGTGAATCATGCATTAGAAGACGATGAGCAGAATTCAATCATCCCTGATTATCATCATTATTAATAACGCTGGTTAATTATCAGAGCTGGAAGCAAGGCTAATGAAAACAGACACTGAAGGCCGGACTGAGGAATCGCTGCCGGAAAGAGCTAGGCAAACATTCACCTCTGGTGCTTAAATAAATAATTTAATGGAATTTAAAGAACAGATTTAAAAATGCATAATTTTGTCACAAATTATTATGGAACAATTTACAAATTTCACATCTCTATTAAATTAATCACTTTGTTTATTGAAAGATTAAGTGTCTTGCCATGTAATTTACCGCTGAAATACTGAGATCGTAAATCACGCTCGAGTCGAATCGGAATTAAATTTCAAATCCAATACAATGTACCTAAAGATTCCCAACTCTAGTTACATGGAGTCCAGCTGCTCCGTAAATGGAATTTGGCACAAAAGTTCAGGATTACCTTCTGAGGCTGTGGCGTTACTGACTTTATTCATCGGTGCTGATAAAAGAGTCATGTTGTATCGTACTGAGCACAGACGGCGATGTGTACCAAATTCTAATGAAAACTTCATCCCTGGCATTACGCAGCTTTGGAAAGTGCAATAAAACAAAAAGCTGCCTGATAAGCACCCAGGAAAAATAGGTGTGAGGGGAAAAATACTAAATAAATAAATAAAACAAATAAGAGAGGCAGCGATCAGAGATGTGGGGATTTAGCGAGAGAGGCAGAAAGCAGATCAGGTTAAGATCATTATTTCATATTGTCTCGTCGTGTTTTTCACCCCCAATTTCTCCCTCTGTCTCTCCTTCTCCCTCTCACCAGCTCTTCTATCTCTCTCAGAGTGAATGAAGATACAGTGAACTTACAGATTTAGATGTTGCAGAAATGTACTGCACCACCATCTCCCGTTTGGTGCTCAAGTCCTTTCCACGCAAGGGGGCTTTACGTTCCTCATTCAGGTTCATGTCCTCCTGTAGACAATCACACACACACACACAGTGAATGAAGAGACCATCCAACCAAATGAGAAACGAATGAACAATAATAACAGGAATGAGGGTAATGGCCTTAATAACTATGAGATTGAACAAAAGCACTTGTGAATATGGGAAGCATGAAATTCGCAGTGTGTTCAGTGCAGTCCAAAGGCCATTATCTAGTACACATTAGAATTACACACACTCTGTATAAATGCCTCTGATTGTGAAGAGCCATAATGCCCCATTCATATACTTGTATTTCATTTTTAATGACAATTAATTCAAAACTGTCCTTGTTGCACGTTCATGATCACAGGATGCCATTCTGAAGAACCAAGGTTAGGTTAGTGGTGAAGCACTGATATATGTTTATCAGTGCCATGACAAGTCAAGGAGATGCTGTCTGCACAACAATGTTCTGCGATGCACAGGGTCAATGCTTCTATGAAGCCATGCTGCCCTCTGGTGAAAAAAAGAGGGACTGCAGGCTCACAACAAACTATGAATGGGTGGATATTCATTAAAAAGAAAAAACTGAAACCTTAGAAACACAACGGAAAAAGGGTGAGGGTCGCTGCTTTCAAAGCTACATACTGAAGTACATCCTTATTGTTTTAAACCAGCATTAACGTTCACAAAAGCAACATGTCGCTTTTCAAAACTTTGAGCTTTGCTATATGTGGCTATTGGCGAGTGCAGAAATGAATTGGTGAGAATCTGAAGGACAGATTCCTTTCAGAGCTGAAAGTTTTCATCATTTTTTCATCAAGTGACTGTCACTTTTCACTCCCACATTAAAACAAACCTTTTAATGAATCTGCAACGCCTTGTGCATGTGGCGTGCATGTGGCTCCTTAATCCAAATCTCTCTCCTCAGTATTATTTACTCATTATTATTATTATTAATTATTATTACTAATTATTATTACTATTATTATGTTCTTGAAGCTCAAAATTATTAAATCAAAGGCCATGTTCGGTATAATTGAATCCTTTTAAGAAAGCAGACCGATCCAACGATGTAAAGGTAAATAAGTTCCAAAACAGGACGTTCTGTTTTTCCCCTCAATGCCTCTAGCTGTACCTGAAATGTGAAACATTTTAAAGCTCTATCATCTCAGAGCTGGGGAAACGTCTTACAATTATCCACAGTAGCAAAACAGCTCCCAATACATTATTAAAACTGAGAGAATACAATGTGTTCAGGATGCGTGATCTCCCAAGGGTACTAAGGAGGGATGCCATGGAAATGGGAATCGGTAGATCTATCTCACTTTAAATTGTTGTGGAGAGGAGCCAAGTTTCTGGAGAGGGAAAAGGCATCATTTTTCATGTTTGATCTTGGTCAATGAAGTTATTTTCTGGTGCAATTCTGAGGAATTTTTTGAAAATGGAGACACTCCGCTTAGGTTTATAAGAACAGACCGAAGAATTGTTAAAGGACACTTATTAGTCAGAGTGCCATGCAACAATATAAGGCAAAAGTAGTTACAAGAGTATAAAGGCGTACAAAAAGCCGAATGTTCAAGGAGAAGTGATTTCTCCTTCAATCTATGAGAAGACGAACAGAATTATGACAATTATTCTGCACTGCTGAGTGCATTAGGCCAAATTTAGTAAATAACTGAAGTACAAGCAACAGACAGCAAATGTACGTTGGACGTCCACCAAGTCTGGAAGATATAGACGGCCAGAGTTTTGACTGAAGGCTACATGAGGACACTTTAGAGAAGGTCGATGAGAAGCAGTTTGGGGGCGAGTGAGTCTGCAGAGGCAACAGTCTGACCCCATCAATCCTGGAGTCGGCCTGGAAAAGCACTGGAGAGATGGATCTGGTTGACTGAACAATGTTCCAAACCAAAGAAACTGGCATGTCACATCATGTTCCCAGCATAAGAGGTGGGTTAACAGCCCTCACCTGTGTCTTAACAGGCCAGCTTTTGAAAGGATTTACCATAGTGCATTTTTATCAGGCCTTGGGTCCAGCACGTACAATAACGAGGATGGGCGACTGTCTGTCCCGCACATGCATTAGGGTGATATCATACGCTCGGTGTCATGGCCACTAACCCTTTTCATCAGAGAGCCAGTGCTTTCATTTGTCCAAGAGCTTCTGTGTTTACCAGAACTCTTTGATGTTCGACCACATTAGTGAACCCTTATTTTTCTTCCACTCAGCTATGTTCTGCAATCTCAGTGATCTGCCCACCAGCATTAAAGTGCGTGGGGGGCTCGTTTATTTGCATTCGGTCAATACTTTCAAGTTTATACATTGAAAAATGACCTCAAATTTAGCCTTAACAACAACAATGTGAATCGATATCCATGCTAGCACGCAGGAGAGAAACCCAAGCGTGAAAGATCTGTAACAGCTTCATATATTAAGTTGGACATGGTTTTGTTTTGTTGCTCATAAATCTTTCCTGTACGATGAACAACTAACCGCCGGTCTGTAATCTTACTGTCACTGGCGCTTGGAGGAGAAATGCAATTTTTCCTGCATTTTGCTCAATTGTTTCATTATGATTATTATGCTTTCAGTAAAAAAGCCAATTTGGTCCAACATGTTTCAGGTCTGCTGACCTGCCTTGCTTGCCAAGCAGCAAATTGAAGCCCAGGTTTAATGTTCCGCTATCTTGAGAACAAAAAAAGCAATTGAAAGGTTATGTGAGTGACAGGCAGTTACTAACTCAAGGAGAAAATATGGAGAAGGAGGAGATCCTTGCAGGTGAAAAACTCATGGAAACATGACAAATGAACAAATCAAACAGATTATAGCCCTATAGCCCACAGTGTCTGAGAAACCAAGGTGATCTCAGAAAATGTGCTGTATGATTCAGTGTTGAATACAGATTTACATTGATTCATTTGGCAGACGCTTTTATCCAAAGCTACTTACAGTGAATTCAAGGTCTACATTTTTATCAGCACTTGTACGCCTTGGGATCGAACCCACAACCTTTGTGCTGGTAACACAATTCTCTTACGGTTGAGCTACAAAAACACTGTAAATAGTTCCTCATCTGGCTTACACAATTACAGCTGTAAAAAGCCTATTTAAGACTTAAAAAAAAAAAAAAAAACACTAAATACTACCCACCCAAATGCAACGATATCATTGCCAGGGGACGAGCACAAGTGATGGCAAAATTAGTCACTAGGTGGCGCTATGAATCTGCAAGTTTTGTTATCACATTAAAAATAATAGCACCTTCCCTGCAAGCCCTTGACAGCTTACTACCACTACACCACAGTGTGTACAGACCCAGAGGTCATACTGTGTAATCCACAGGTGTCATTAAGTGTTAAACTAGACAAGAGCAGCATGAAATTTCTCCAAATTGTCCTTAATGTTCAATGCGAAACATTGAATGTGGGACTTAAACCATTTGTTCTAATACTTAAACTTTAATCTATGTTATTTCCTTATGTACTGCTGTTTAAGAAGCAAAAATATCTCTTCCAAGTTCCCAAATATGACATTTATAAAGCCAAAATAATCTGGTCTGGAAAATAATCCTATTGTTCTGAGGCTAGATTTTGTTATTTGACTTGTCTAGACTGAAACAAGTGTTAGTTCAATTGAGGCCACAGTATTCAGACACTCGGTCTGCTGGAGTTTTGGGAATAGCAGCGAGTCTGTATGTGCGTCTCGGAACAGATAAACAGAGAGTGGGAACTTCATAGAAAGGTGAAGACTGCATTCAGCCCTTACTGCGAGGAAAGCAAAACCGCTCCGACAAAATTATGCCGCTTTTCACCATTCGTAACTGCAGTTCTACCCTCTGTAGCAGATGTTCTATTGACAGCTGTCAACATATCACACTTGATGACAGAATTAGCAAGGAGATCCATGTGTGTATAAAACTGTGATAGCTAATGCATATTCCCTCCCAGAGGGGGAAAAGGAACACATGTCAAGCCAAGCCAACGCTCATGTAATGCAACCTGTCAGCAGAGAGCACAAACCTCTCACATCCTGTTCCCCGACCCTGACTGACAGCGGGAACAGAGGGAACGAAAGACACATGATCTTTGATGATCTATGCATTGGACATGTGACTATGTTTACTATTACACAAATTAACATGGAATAAAATTGTTACATTTAGCCATTTTATGTTATGGAAATTTGATGTAAGATCACAATAAATCAAACATCAAATAACTTGTCTTAAAAAAAAAAACCGTCTGAAAGTTTTTCAGCATTAGTCTCTGTTGCTTGATTAAAACGTGGCATCAAGGTCACATCACACAATTTTTGTTTTCAATGAGGTCCAATTAAAAATGGTAGTTAATGCTGGTCTTAGTCCAATTATGTAGGCAGTTAAGTCATTTTTCCGTTTCTCGATGACCTTTCTCTAGCCATTTTTTGACCTCTCGAAATAAGCGGGAAACAATGTTTTTTGCCGTTGCCCTTTTAACCCCTTCTGAACGTCATGGACCGGCGCTCACTGGCGGACTGACACCCCACACGAGAACTGCAACTGTTCATAATCTGCATCAGTCATAAAGGGCACTGAGGTCATGCGGTGCCTGAGGCACGGATCAGATGTGATCACAGCTCTCCACAGCAGGCTGAGGAAACTCACCATCATCTTCTCAAACAGGTCGACGATCTCTTTCTCTGAAAGGTTCAGGGAGCGCTCGTCAAACAGCGGCTGGGGCACAGGCAGCTCCGTCTGGGGGGAGATGGGGTCCGTGGGGTGCTGGATAAGGGGCTTCTCCTTCTTCGTGCCTTGCTTTCGAAAACTGGTGATCCTGTCACGCTGGAGAAACAGAGTTAAGTCGAGTAAACAACTTGTCTTTATGTTGTGTTACTCTAAATAGAAACACAGCACACAGAACTGCTGTGTGAATGCTAATGCTGTGCTAGCTTCCAAACAAAACTTTAACTTAGTTTATACAAACTGTTAATTACAGATTTTAAAGTTTTAAGAAGTGTTTTGCTTCAAAGCACAAGCTTTGACATTTGCCTTACCTGTACGGCTGTCACTTTACCTGTCCAATCTGTGCTTTTAAAATCCATTAAAGCACAATAGCGATATTACCTGCGTCACCTCTCCACTTGTGACATGTTTTTTCCCAGTCATATCATATATAGAGACAATATCACAGACAACATTCTGAACTACATTAGACAGCAAGACGTGACCATGACATATTTAAGGTTTAAATCTAATTAGAAAGAGACACAACAGGCCTCTGCCAATGTTCCAGTCATGGGTTACTGGCTTAGTAAGAACGAGAACAGACCATGCACCAGTCACTGTTAGTTTGTCATTAAAAATGTGTAGGGAGCATGCTTCTATGGATGAAAACAAAAAGTGACAATTATTAGAATCAGGACACACTTTGTTGAAACTAAAGTGTTCAAGGAGAGACCAAAGACAAACAGGAGACAAGGTCTGGCAATTTATCTTGACTGATTGCATCAAGTTGTCATGTGTCGACTTAAACTCCAGCGTGCTGACCTGAAGTGTACTTCGGACTGATGGATTAAGACAGACTCTATGACAATTTTGCTCTGTTTTTTTGTCTTTGATGTCTCTTTTCTGCTCACTTCACTTTAACAAAGCTCCCGCTGTCATGGTGAAGATGAAAAAATGAGATAAGAGAAACAAAGAAACACCAAATGAAAAAAGACACCTTACCATGTCATCAGCCAATGTTTTTATGTGTATGTTCTGTTGAAGGGAAGGGACAACAAAGAAATGAGGGCCCATGGAAACGCAGCTGTTTCTGTGTGCTACAGTGAACCCTGCTTACAGAACCCATCACCACATGCAACCTTTAAAAAATAAAGTTTATAGGAACCATGAAAAACAACCAACTCAAGCATGGACAGTCGAGGACACTTTTGCTGCAACTCTGTCGGCTCTATCCTAAAAATTTCTGGGAAGCAAATCTCTTTAGCAGTACAATTAATTACACTCAATATCAAAGCAGTTACAGTAATAATGTGCTTACTATATTACTTACTATAGTATTATATACTTCTTGTATAGTATACAGTACAATATAATGTATAATTTAGGGTGGGGGTGGAGTTACCTGCACAGAAATTGCGAGTGTAAATTTAACATGCCACTGCATGTCAACAGGTTTCTCCATGAAACAGATTTAAGATCTTTCCACCCCTGGTCAGTGTGACCTCACACAGTAGAAAGACAAAACATCAATTCTTCACCCATCACTCTCCTCCTAACAGCTGATTTATCTCCTCAGCTGCAGCAGGGAAAGACATTTGCAGGATGAGAACACAGGAGGAGACCAGCCTCCATATGCTGTGCAGCACGGGAAGAGAGTTAACCAGCAGACCTCTGCAGAGGAGAAGCCATAAAGCACTATTTCCTGCCGGTTTCTCACTCTGTGGCTAATCTGACACCATCACTCAGCCCCCCGGTCCTGCCCTTTACCCAGCCATTACAGCACTGCCCCAATCTGCTGGCTGCAAACGGACTCAGTTGGGCCAGTGGTTTGTCCGGGACCAACAAACACGTTTCACCCGAATAAATTTTCTCTAATAATACACTTTTAATAACAAAGAAAGTTTAATGCTGTAAACGGCTCAGAGGTTAAAAGAGGTGTAAATGTAAAGTCTCCCCTAAAGATCCAAAACCCAAAACAAACCAATGACTTTTTAATGTATAAAGATTTTGTTAAAATAATAATGACTGAACTGGGATTATTGTATTACAGATCCAAGAGCCTGAAGAGGATTCATAGCGCAGGGGCCAGTATAACACTGATGTGTATTTGTTATTGAACGTAATTAAAATCTTAAAATCTAATTAAAAACAATTTAACAACTTTGCGTAATTGCATTTTGACTCCAGGGCTGGTCATTAATATTGCAGCTAGAGAGCACATCAGACAGTCAACGGGGGCAAATATTGCATTATGAGTTAATGACATATCTTTAGGACAACTGAACTTTATTAAATTCTTTATGAAAATAAAGCTACATTCATTAGGAGGAACTCCCCTAACCAAACAAAGCAGGACTAACAGCCCCTAAACAGAGAGCGACATGAGCGGCAGCAGCACAGGTCAACACATAACATTCCATCTTATGCCCAAGCAAACACTTAACAAGCAAGTTAACTAATTGGAAACAGGAGAGACCAGGGCGCATCACTAATGAAAGGTTTACTAGACAGCAAAAGTGCACTACAAACACATGGCTAATGGCTACATTATATGTTTAGCCACTAGGTGGCATAAACCAACACAAACTACTCAAATTATATTGTACAAAATCAAGCATTCTGGAACTTTTTTGAATTTTAAAAGATTGTACCTTTATTACACCATCTGCTTCCATTTTGGGAAACATTTTGAAAACTACGAAAAACTAAAGAAAGGTGTTGCACACGCTTCCTGGGAAATCCGGTTCTTTTAATTTGTCACAATTAAACAAAGGAGTGTTTGAACCTCTAACAGTTCCTGGCAACACACAGTCGCTCCATCTTGAGAACAGAGAACTCAACGGCCAACAGTTCCACGTGTTCTCACACGTTTCACACCGGGATGTTTTAATTAAATACAGAACTGTGGAGACTAGCGTGTCAGACTCGGCAATGCATGTACACGTCAGTACAGATATCATTCTAGACTCCAGACTTAAAAAAAGACTGAAAAAATGAGCTTCTAAAATAAGAACTGACCCTACAGAGACCTTCAAGATGCAGATACATCTGCAGTACAGTAAAGCCCAGCTCAGCCTTCATTAAATATCACCATTGATGTGGTATTGTGGAAAGCTTACAAATGCTTTGACCACTAATATTCTAGAATCAACACTAATTGTTGGCTGTATTTGCCATCAGAGTGAGTCTACAAGCCAACAGGATGCCAAACAATGGCTCAATGGGAAGCGAGACAATGGTAACAGCATACAGGGTGACTTTGGCACATCAGGTAAAGCAATCAATCTGTTCTCTGACGTCACAGAGGCAAAAATTAAAACACTTTTTAATTTTTCCAAAAATTTTCCAATTTTTCCTTTTTCCAAAGTTCTTCACAATCTGTTAAACACAACACACACACACTATACCCTATATACCCACACTATAACATGCTATGCTATGCTATGAAATAATCAATATAATTGTGTCTTTACATTGTATTTCAATGCTACTTTTCAATGCTACTTTTATATTATTATTTTCAACATAAACAATTGACAGTTATGAATGGCTCATGCTTTTTCAAGGCAAAGCTTTTGTCATTTATTTAGATTTGATGCACGAGTTAATGTGCAGTGATGTATAATAATCTTGCACCGAGAGCTCACTGAAGAGAAAATAGCCAGAAACACAACTGTAATTCAATCCCCCTGCTTTAAACGTCAACAATAACACATTAATACACATTAAACTCTGATGCAATCTGCAGCTCATATCGTCCAATGTTAAACTGATAGATTGCAAAACAGTTCTATGGGAACACACAGTTTGCAGAGGCTGGCGCTCTGACAGCATTGCTGTGCAGTCTGGGGTTATTCCAGACATGCTAAAACTGGTTCGTTCACAATGTCTCAGCAAAGCGATTGCTACAGTCCTGAATGTGGCTATAAAGCAATTCATCATTTTCTCAATGAGGCTAAATGGAGAACCAAAAGAAGCAGCAAATGGGGTGGCTGACTCTTTGACTTTCTTTTCAATCCGTGGCTTATCTGAGTGCAGCCAGATAAGGCAGGGCCTCCAGATGTAATCTGTCTAATGATATAGAGACTTAAGCTCTTTCCGGTGTTTGGCTTGCTGGTTCTCCCTCACATAAACTGGAAGGCTGCACCAACTCGCCCTTTCACAGTTTAGGAGGAAAAACAATTACACCATTTGGTGTGGAACTCAAATATGTGTGAAATAACAAGTGTTAAATCCTGATGCATCTCATCTTAACAACACACCTTAATAATGCATACGGTCTGGTCAGACACATTCACAGTTAATAAGACTTCAGTCTCAATGTGATTCAGTTATAAACTATGATTTGAGTCCGGAGAAAAAGAGGAAGAGACTACAGTCTGTGAGAACTGAAAAATCATTATAACCACGATCCACCATCATAGGGTCATGCAAGCTACACGTGAAATACAGTAAGCTGAGTTAATATAGCTGTGTTAATACAGAGGTAGCTGTACAGTTTAGACTGCTGCATTAACACTTTTATACACCAGCAATAGAAAAAGCATGGACACACTTGACTGAATTTGACATAAACCACAAATGATCACTATTAATTGTACTATAAAAGATCACAATTTCTAATCACTTTGACGTATGCACAGTTTAACTTGTTTAATCACTGGTTGTGTGATTAAATTGCTCAAGCCTCAAGGCGCACCAAAATCGGCTTTAATTTACTAATGAGTAGAATGTCTAACATTGAATAGCCTTAACAGATGAGTGATAACTTCACTGCTAAAGCAAAGATTGTATTACGTGTCGAGCTTTCCTCTCACTTCATTACACAACCCACCAAGGTCTCCCTTCAACTTATATTTGTGCAAATAACTAACGTTTGCACATTTGTTAAACCGAGCTTCAAACCACATGAGTGACGCCAACATTTTAACCTCAAACGCTAACTACCAAAAAAAAAAACGGAAATAACGCTGCTGTTTGGCAGGTCCAGGCTCTATCATTAGCTGAGGGCAAAAGCAGTTTGATGAAAGCAGAAATTATGCATGTGGGAGGATGGTAATTATATCATTGTAACGCAGTACTTTTAAATGAGCATAACCCTTATGGATTCAAGTAAATGTTTGACAGAACACAGTATGTAAAACTGAGGTGAATGATCTTTCCTCTTTGGAGTCAGTTCCGTCTGACTGACTGACTGAGTGTAGCTTTCTAATAAATCAATGCTGTGGTATTGTACACCTATAGACAGTCTGTACATTCACAACTCATTCACGACTGCATAACCTATAGTGTTTACATTTTGCTTCCACAAAATGACAGGAAAGGCATTACATTTAAATTACAGATTACACACTACATCAAAGTGTGTTGTAATTGTAATGACATGTAATACGGACATTGCACTAAAGTAAATGGAGTACAGTATATGGGTTGCACTTGTCCTCTTTGATTCTCAAACGCTCACTGAGGTCTCAATCTGTTTTTGTTCCAATAGATGTCTTAGATGTCCCCATAGAAAAATGGCCTCTTCATTAATTGAACCCAAGCTACAGTTATCAACATGCAAAAACAACAAAACAAACATGCTCTAATAATAAAACAAGATTGCAAATCAGAACCAAAGCCCTCATGAAACAGCCCGACCCAACAAAAATGTTGACTTTACATGGGAAAAGTCCTTGGTGTGCAGGTTATTTTATAAAAGCTAAGCTAATGTTTACGTTTCTCTGAACTATGTAGTGTAATGTTTAATGTTTCTGTGAACAGCAGTCACATCAGACCCCACTCAGAAATAACAACATTAAATATTCTAAGACATTTCGAGCTTTAGAATTGATATGACCTCATGTCATCACAATGTAGGCATTATGAAGACAGAGAAACATCTATTTTAAAGAGTGATGTCAGAGCTGGTCAAGCTGTGCTTCCCCTCAGTGTGACTAAAGAACTTCCCTTCCTCATTTCCTGTGCCCTGAGACACTCAACATGTGTTCAACTTCCTGTTGGTCTTTGAGACCCCCATTTGAATCCAAAATGTTCAGCTATTGAGAGACAAACCCAAACGACAGACTGACATTTCTTTTATATTATATGCTGCATTTTAGAAAACATTAAAAATCAAATGTTGCAAAAACGCTTGTTAAACCACAATCCACTGTGTGGCTGATTTCAAAGCCGACATATCTAGTTCTCATGAAAATAACTATACAACAAATAGCATCTGTTCAACATTGCACGGACCCTCATTTATTATACACTTAACAAATGATAAAGTTAAACAACCTTGACGCATTTGCAAATCAAACAGTCAACAGTTTTAACTTTGAGCTGGGAGAACTTGCTTGCCAGAAAACGTTCAAAGTCCCAGAAGAGCGTTGATACATTTGTTCTAAAGGAAACTAACCACAGCTGCTTTGGATAGATCTTTCTCACAAGAGGAACCACAACCCTTTAAAGCAAAAGTTTGAACAAGTACTTTTAAAAACACACTAAATGTAATTAAAACAAAGTTATTTCTATTCCTTAAAGAGCATTTAACCTAAACTCAATGCACCCAATATGAGTATACACACTGTAGATTTTAAATTGTGAACACACCGATTCAATTCTGTTTTACAAGTGAAATCTGCCTATTCACACCCCTGTGATGAATTAGGATGAGCAGTCAATGCCTCTGTGCCACCATTCACGCAGCTTTGACTTTTTCAAACTAAAGCACAGGTAGTCTAGGGTCATTCTAAGTTCTTGCTGAAATTTGGGTCACTGACTTCCACAACAAACAAAGTCTTCATCGCTTCAGTCATCTAGGAGCACGACAACAAAAGGACGTGCTGTGCTGTGCTCCATTACAGCATGTTATGTAACGGCAGACAGGCTTATATTCTATTTTAAGAAATTCATTTATTTGTGATGGAATGAAATCGAGGTAAACTTTCATTCAGTATGAATGAAATCTGTTCTGTATGAATCTGTTCTAAAATGCTCAGAAATCCACTTCTGTGACTTTACCTGGTACCATAAATCCCAACTTGATAACAAGTGAGGAAATTGTAACATTTCATAAATGCTGGAACAACAATCGTTTATTTATGAACACATTGCTTAACCACTAAAAAAAGCAATACGCTAACAGCCTATGTTTGAGTGTCAACCCTGCATTACAAAACTGAACAGGCTTAAATTGTGTCTTTATTTGTGGCATCACAAAAGGCTCATGTCCAGGCAGAGGCTCTGTGATGTCATCCCTTTCTCCAAACATTGTAAACAAACAGCACATTCTTAGTCCTTCCTCTTGCGTACGTTTCTCTCCCTGTGGGTCTGATTCTGGGTAAAAACTGTAAAGATTTACCCCAGAGCATTACAGAAATCTGATGCTCTTTAATAATGTTCAGTGTGCTCCAGGGGTTATAACCTTCCTCTAATCCAGATGAGGGCAGATTTATCATAAGACCAGAGAAGGCTCTCATTCCAATGAATTCATACACAGCGATTCAATGCTGGAATTTATTGGAAATCTACTGGAAAATGTCGGTTTCCACACCACAGTTACAATAACTACATGAATCACTTCTAATCACTGAATGTTTGTGAACTAAGCAACTACATATGCCAACTAACTAAACTACTCTAAACTTCTTTTGTGTTTTAAAAATGTTGGTTTCAACAATTTTAACAAACAAACAAACATGTTAAACTTGGCATTAAAAATGAACTTCAATGAATAAATGCATTAAAACTTGCATCTCCGCCTTTTAGGTGCATTCATTTCTGATAGCAGAAGTTCTGGCCTTATCTTGTATGCAGCACAGTTGGGCAAAAGGGAATATGTTGTTGCCCAACTAAATCTGCAACTGCATGTGTACCAGTGAGATCACTAGTGTGGAAAAGAGGCTGCGTGGCATCATGCGAACTATGAGGCAGGGTACAGGGTGAACCACAACACCAGGTCTAGTCTAACTTAATAGGCAGGGTTTTGAGCCTATGGCAGCCTTAGTATTAAGTAAATTCTTCCCAACTGGTGTTGCTTTAGGATCCATAATTTACTTTGGACATCACGTGTTGAGCCATCATAAAATCATTTCTTTATGTATAGTTGTTCACGATTTTTAAAGACTACGTCACACTGACTCACACGACTTGCTCATGTTAGCGTCTGAAACATGAGCCTTTTATATCAACAACAAAAAAACGGAAGTATTTCTCATTCATTTTTGAAAGTTTACTAGCATTCTAATTTTAATATTCTAACTACGTTTCTTTTTTCACGTTTCCCCCCTGCTGTCAACAAACCAAATGTTAACCATAGTACTAGTAAGTGAGGGGAGAACTATAACACAATGTGGGGTGTTTTCAACTTCACAAGTCACACCCTCACACACTGAGGTGTCCTTTCTTTGTTGTTTTCTGGGAATAATCAAATCTCAACAGTAATAATTCTTACAACTATACACACCCATATGCTTTAGCATTACAGACTGCATTGGATACACTGTCAACAAACAGAAACGTTTGTGGTAGCTTTCCAACCAAATACTTGCTCGGCTACACAACAGCCATCAGAACCTCTCCATCAGGTTTTCAAAAGTTTACATTCCACAAACCAAATGAAGCTCAAAATTGGACGAATTCCTGCAACTCTCAAAAGACGTTATGACGCAGATACGGGCAACGCTAATTTGACAGGAGACGTGCTGTTAAGCAAAGTTACAATTGTAACATGGATTACATGGACTTAGACACTTAGCCACCACTTACTGACCTCACTTGATCTGAAGCCCTACTGTGACGCTAAGCTGTGTCCATTGCCTTACAGACAGGAAAGGTTTGTGTCTTAAGAGCAGACAAGCTAATTTAATCTATCTTATATTTACATATAATTCAATGCAATTCAAATTCAACAAGGACAATTTTTGCCAAAATGACAGGGTAGTGGCTAAATGATCTCCATAACAAATCTACAGGCAACCCCATCTCCATATCTAAACCAACATGATGGCCCTGGTTATGTTTGGAAAGCTAAACATTGTGGTAATTAAGTCCTGAAAAGTAATTAATACATGCATGAAAAGCACCTTGAAATAGACACTGTCCCACATTCTGTAATCTGCATCGCATATTTAAAAATCAGAGCAAGTGAATCCCAGGTCATTAAAATGCCACATGAAATATGATAAAGATGTTAAACACAAGCAACAAAGTGTGTCTGTGCAGGACTGACATCATAGATAATACAAAATACTTCTCTTTATCAAATATCTTTCATGCTTTACTATTCAGCATACAGGCTTGTTACTGGTGTTGATCACTTCAGTTAACCATTAGATGTTAATGTAACGCATACTTTCCTCTTTGCCATAAGGTCAGCAAGTCATTACACATTCTATACCATAATGCTTTCATGTTAGGCAGCTAACATGACCTGAAACAAACACTCCAAGTTTTACCACTAACACATCAGTAATGTTAAGACAAATGTAGTCACTGAAAGGTTTACGGCAGTCACAAACACTACACCTCAGACCAAACTCACACTCGCAGGCTGTTTTGACAACACACAATCACGTGAACAGCATGGGTTCAGGGTCCTGTGACGTAACTTGCTGATAGATTCAACAGTTACAGCAGAGAGCGCTGAGAGAACTAATCTTTGCTCTGAGAATGTGCTTCAAGGTTAACAGAAACTTTGTTGGCCAATATCATACAGCAGGTTTACTAGTACAGGTTTAATAACTAAAGCTGTCCGGGGTAAAACATAATCAGGGTCAAAAGAGTGGAAAAAATGTGGTGGTTTGTTTCTACTGATGTAGTGTCTAAAAACTCTGAAATTGACTTAAAATTCACCATAAAAGCTTAAAACTGGGAATACATACCAGTCTTTTGTTTTTACCCTCATCTTCACCAGACCTCTTTTTGGAGGGCCTGTTTGTGTCCTCCCCTCCTGCTGCTTGTTGGTCCATCTCAAGAGCAAAACTTCTCCTTAAGATTTATTTATTAGAAAGTATTTTCCAAAACTTTGCAAACACTTCAGGAAAAATCAGCTTTCCGGAAAAGCCACGCCATCCATGGGAAGAGGATTGATCCACCGCTATTCCATGCAATGTAATGGGATGGAAGTATCCAGGACTACGATGTAAAGCTCTATGGGAAAGTTGTCCCAAAAATAAGGTGTGGTGATATTCAGCACAGTCCACCCAGTGCGTCTGTATGAAAACACGTTATACATTACAGTTCGCAAGTGAAAACCTCATCGCAGCACATTAAAGCAATGAAATAAGATACACAGACCTGTAGAACCGCTGTCAGTTCAAACTAAAGGCAAAAGTAAGCTTGTGAACTTTTGTCATCTCTATAAAGCAACGCAATGAATTAAAACAGAGTCGTCTGAAGAATGTTGTATCTACATACATACACAAGTATGTACGTACATACATTTATTTAGTGGCGTCAGTTAACAGCGTTTCTTACACGTGCATTCATGAAGCATTTACATACTAACTGGACAAACAGATAAAACTGTCTTGTAAAGCGTCGGATATTTCACACAATGCGGCGTGTATATTTAGTAATGTTATCACATTGTTTGCTTTATTCACAACGTTGCTATCCATGCGGTTACTTTAACACAGGAAACTGTTATCCCAGCGGTATAAGAGACGTAAGGTGAAGCAGTACAGCAAAGACACGGGCTACAAACGTGAGCCCTGCTTACATAAACACCACGAATTAAAAACAAATGTCAAAATAACCCCACAATAATACAGAAAACTCACAAAATCTCATTCAAGACTTACCCGGTCAACCAAACCTGCGTGACAGGCCCACTATTGTTCCGCCTATACGCGCTTCCAGACGTTTGCGGTTGGCCACACGCTGAGAAAAGTCGAGCGCTGATTGGTCGGTATTGCTGTATGGTCCAATATGGAGGCGGGCTTTCTCCATTTATGGGGTGGAGACAGTGTAGAACTGAGTGTTGAGCACATGGATGGGATTCAGCAGGAAGCGATAGGATTTTCCCATCTCTGCAAATCAGTGCGTGCAGGGAATTACAAATACTAAAGCGAGTGTTGTTATCGTAAAAAAACTGTTGACTGGGGCATTTGATTTGTCTAAAGACAACTGATTTTAAAACAAACAAGAAGCAATACAAAAGATAAACAAATTATCCAAAATATTATTAAAGATATGTTGCATGTTAAAAAGCTTTTCATAATATTTTAGGTTCACACAGAAAATAATTTTCACTGCCCTGCCATAATGTACACAAAAAACCTACAACAACTAGATGCAAACAAAAACAATTGTAACACACCAAGCGACAATGTCCAGAGGCTATTCCCAATTCAGTCTACATGTTACAAGTCATAAGGGTCTATTTGCTTACAATACAATTTCAACATTTACAACAACAAACTTTCACTTTACAAATAAATATTTCTTACTGTGTAACATTTTATTTGGCATGAAACAAACGTTACATGAGAACTTTGCTGCCAATCAGACCATTTCATTCCTTCTACAGAGTATGTAAAAATCAGAGCATGCAAAATGCTTCCACCGAGATTTTAAGGCATGCATCAAATGGAATCTTTACTATCTCATGAGGTCATTGGATCTGAGAAATGCCCATTTAACAATTGTTAGTATGTCATAGGTCAATGAATATACAGGTCACATGAAAAGAGAACAGATGTTGCATACTGCATTCACACATACTATATGGAACATGTGAAACTGTGTCTATATTACAGAGATACAGTGCTGTCAAGAACTGTTATGTGTTGTACATGACTGGTTTATTCATATCTGTGCCTGGTCTATAATTAGATACCTGGGCCATTTTTAATGGACACTGCTTTTCAATGATTCACACCTACCATTTTATTTTAACCTGCTTACGAGACCCTGTAGCTTTCCATTCATCTCAGTGCTTATTAATGTTCACTGGGCCCTGTCAAGTGATCCCCAGTGTTATAGGGCAAGACAATGACTTTCCATTTACAAAAGATAAACCATAAGCCTGACTTATAATGGAATTGTATTGATCTGACCACTTTCACACTCTGGCATAGTTAGGTTCCATGCTAAAAATTCCAGTTTGGTGCTAGTATAGCTGAGCAACAAAGGCAGAACGTTTCGCCAGAAATTTAGCTAGTCTGTCCATCTATGGTCTTTTGTGAAGTTGGCTGACCAAAGTGGTCTTACTGGTTAGAGTTAGTTAAGACGCCTGGTTGTGGCATACTACCACCCAAAACACAACATCTGCACTTTTTAGAAGAATACTAAGACAATACTAAGAAAACAACATTGCTGAGAACAGTTGGTCAGCTTCATAGACTGTTTTGTACAATATAAAAAGTAACAGTGAATACAGCTTGCTGCTAAACTTGTTAGCATACATTGCTAACTTTCTATGGAGGTGCCTCAGAAACACTAACCCTTCACTCTGGTTAATGGCTCCATTTGGTCTTATTCAGCACTTCACAGAGAGTTTGGGGGTGAATACATTGAGTACTGTAAAGTTAGATGCTGTTTCACAAATGACTTATGACCGCAATTGTTAAAGGCTCTGTCAACAATTGCTAAAACAACACTGTTTGTGTTTTGGGAATAACCTTTGTGTTTGCAGAAGGAGGTGTTTGTGAGCATTTGTTCATTAAGTGCTACAAATGGTCGGCTGTTAGCAACAGTTATTTAACTAGCTCATGCTGATTTCCTATGTGGCAACAGATCAAAAACTTGTCCAATATACCCTATTTTTATACACTTAGTTACTTTCAGAACTTGCATGATTTAATTTATATTATTTGCAATAAACTACCTTGGGAATCTGTACTTTTATATTTTACACCATCTAGATCATGGCATTAAAAACAGAGTCCACTTTAATTATATGAAGAAAACATCTTGTGTATTGTGTGAAAGGAAGAAAATGATACAGGTTTAGAATGACATAAGTTAAGTAAATAATGACCAAACTTTGGTAAGTATACCTATAATCTCTGTGTTGCTGTTTTTAAAACACTCTTGAAAATCAAGCGTATCAGCACTCTCTGTCTCAAAAAGCCTTATAGGGCCATAATCAACTGCCCACAGACACTTGTGAGCTTTACCTCACCAAGAACCAGGCCTATGAGTTGCCATGGCACCCAGCTATATGAGGATTCAGCTCCAGGACATTTTTCCTTAAGCAGTTTTACATGTGACTAACAAAACATTTGGACTCTTGTTGACAGTTAACTTACATTTAGAAATATGCGATAACTATACATTAATCTTTATACTGGCAATGAGGACCTATGCTATGATTTAAAAGATTATTTAATTTCCTCATGTGGTAGAATCATGTTATTTTTTGTTTTGCCAGTCCACATGTCTAAATATAGACCTATTATTGTACTGAAATAAAGGAAACTCCTTTTTAAAGGAAGTGTTTTTGTCTTTCTCAAGGTACTGTCCACAATAACTGTAAACATCACCTCATGAGAATAGCTTCTTGTACATAACAAAGCAGTTTTGGCAGATGGGAGTTTTTTGTGTTGTGCACAACATTATGTTTCCATTGTGTTGCGTAAGCACCAAAAATGGTCAAAATATATTTAATATATAATTTGTATATGAATATTTTAATATATATTTAACCTAAAGCACTTACAATGTGAAAGTCTTCTTATAGGAAGTTGAGTTACCTCCCATGTTCTATAAATCACATAAAAGACAATGGTCATCTGAAAACTATATCCTGCCTGGGAAGTTAAAACACTCTTATTGTTAAGGGACAGTAACACGGTACAGTAGGGATTTCAATACAGCAAAGTTCTCCATCCTCTATCAATCTACATCCATAGACAATCACACACATTTCTCTAAAGAGTCATTACTGTTAAGGTCATATTGCTTAAAGAAATACAATTTAAATAACAATAAATGACTTACAGTGGATGAAAAATGATTATAGAACAGCATAGTGTATAAGCAACAATTCTCTGCTGTTGTTTTGAACTGGTACAATCTCACCATTCTTGGAAAGAAAAACATTAGCCTCTGAGTTGTGAGAAGCTTACAGAACAAAAGCAGAATTTATTTACAAGCAGAACCGGAGAAACTAAAACTGTATTTTCCTGGGCAAAAACGCACCAGCGCACCTCCTAATTAGAAATCACTTAATGCTTGACATGATTGCAATCAAATGCTTTAATTAAAATGCTAATTTAGACATGTATTGTTGTAACAAAGTTTCTGTTCCACCAGATGAAGGTTTTCAGCTATAAGCATCTTCCAGAAATATATGCTCAGTGCACTCTCATAGTTCACACTATATAGCCACAGTGTTGTGTTAAGGAACTGGCTCAAGAGAGTTATTAGAGGCTTTTGTGAAAGACAATGGCAAATTCACTGAATGCATATAAACATATCAACACAACCTTGCAGAAATGCTGCTATGCCAATAAAGATTGAATTGCTCTGAGATAAATACCAATCTGTTCAGCAGTCTGGAATTTGACCATTGATTGATTTGCTTGTAAAAACATCAAATGAGTGATAGAAGAATTTTCTTTTTCATTAGTGTTGTGTCAAAACACACACAAAAAAGAAAACAAATCTGAGAAAACTATTTTAAATAAAACATACATGCACAATTTTGCAATCCGCATTTTCCTTTTTAATCAATAGTTGTGTGTCTTGCCTTAAAGAAGGAAGGATGCAAGATAAAAAAAGAAAGTAATTAAAACTGTCAACAGGAAAACCACAGGAATTGTCTTTATGTGTTCCCCAATGTGCATGCACTCCAGAGTATACCACACTAAACTTTAAAGTAGTACACGTATACAGATTTGAAAGCTTTTAAAGACGCTTAAGAGCCCAGGTTTTATCATTCATCCGTGGCACCGTGGTGTCATACCTTAGTCTGGGGTTCATTATTAATGAACATTTGAAAGTGGACCTAAAAGCCTTTCCAGGAAATTACTGTTGATAATCAGAGTGAATATAGTTGATTGCATTAGTGATCTAGTCTCATTCGTGCAATAACAAGATAATGAGGCTCCGTCAAATTGCTCTATAGAGTACTTCCATGTGCACCTGAAGGTTTTGATTTAATTTCCTGTTACGAGCACCAAATTGCCGCTCTAAATGGCCTTCTAATTGGTAGACTGTAAATCAAAGAAAATATCATTTTGAAGAATCTTTACACATGCATTGGGTTAAGCTAGCGCCGTATGTTTTTGCTTTTGGCTCATATAGTTTCTGTAAAAGCTCAGTTTTCAGTTGACACACCCTCTCTCGTACATGTTCTCATTTTTTGTCTGGGTCACTCGCTCACTTTCTGACTCTCATTCGTTTTCCATCCAGAAGAGTGTTTTTCCTCTTTCTGTATGGCCTTCCAATGACCTCCCACCTACATTCATGATGCGTCCTGCATTCACAATGTCTGTTAAATCAATCCACTGCTGTGAATGAAGCTTGGACAAAGTTAGCTTTCAGCGCTCCACAGATGAGTTGGGAGTTAATCTGATAACACACACTATCAGCAGTGTAGGTATTCATTTGCAGATACGGCTATTAGGCTACAAGCACAGATCTTTCTCAGAGTTTCTGCTTTGACTCTGGTGGTCTATGAAAGTCACACAGAGCTAATTGGCATCAGGTCATGTTTAAAGCTTCCATTTTGAAGTGACTCTGAATTTTGAACTAGACGTGGATGGATCAATCTTTCAGAATTGATTCTTTCAATGTTGTATGGAGAGCACAGCTCCTTACATTAAAATGCAGGTCCTGTGTTCTTATAATTATTAATTTAGCATGAAAATAAGTCAAATAAAAGCTTTACAATTATCACAAGCTTGTGAAAGAAACCGTGTTAGCAAGTAGTTGTGTAGGAGAGGAACAATACCCCCTTCGTCTCATTTAAATGGAAGAAACAGAGAGAGCAGTGTTTGCCCGAGGTCATGACAGAGAGACAGAGAATAACATCAACTGCAGTTATTACACAGACTAACCATGAAAGTAAATGTGACATTTAATATAACAGGCTTGTTCTACGTCCTCATGTTTGTATTTAAATAACTGTTGTTTAAAGGTTGATAAACAAAACAGACGTCAAATTTTTTCCAGTAAAGGCCTTGAAATGTTACTGTATGCAAATGTTATTTATTGACAATAATGACCTTGTTGGTATTGCTAATAATAACTGAATTTATAGTGATTTGGATTAAGAAAACGTGGCATAAATTGGAAACATAATTTTTCATTTAATAATGTATATAATGTATAAGTCGGTTACACAGGTTGGTGTTTGTAGCTTCTCAGAGGACTCTGAAAAGAGTTTGTCTCTCTGTGTCAGTGTAGCTAGAACTCTATTTATCATGGGACAAGCACAGAGTTTAGATTGTCCTGCTACACTCCACATCTATTGCGGTTGCACTCAGATACAGGCATTTATTGATCTTGGCATTGATCTCTGTCTGTGTAAGTCTGTGTAAGTGTGTCACTACAAGACAACAGTACTTTTGTCTCCGTAAAACCATTTCTGAGTGAAATAACCCATAAGAAAACATAAAGTGAAAATAAACTAAATTGAGAGTATGAGTGTAAAAAGCACAATTAATGAGAAGATGGATGTTAATTTTTCGGTATGATTTGAATTTCATACACATGAGAGTACATCACAGTCTCTTTCAGAGGCTTTAATGTTTGCTGATAAACAGTAACAGCAGGGACTGCATTAACTGCATGCTGTTTTCATGTACTTTGCCAAGTGCATATTGTCAAATCCAGATTCATTGGCAACACAAACCGTGCGCTCATGTTGATTATCTATTATTGCTTTGTTATCAGTTGCGATGATAAGTAACATAAAATAGTGAATTACTGAGATTCGTGCATTCTGCGATTGCACATGCAACGCTTACGATCGCTGTTGAAAACAAAGAGATGGAAGTCGGCAATATGTTATGTTACAGCGCCACTAAGAGGACAGACCTGGAATTGCATGTGTCTGAAACGAAAGATTCAAAAAGTAGACGCTTGTTCATATTCGAGTGGACATATGTCTAACATATGCTTACGAGTTTAAATCTTCTTTTTTAGTGTTTCTCTGTATTTCTAAAATAATAGGCGGTTGTACTTGTTTTTAGGCTGTTTTTGTCCTGACAGACTGACTGGACTCTGGCAGCTGTAGCTGGGGATCTGTGGACATGGAACATGGACTCTGTAAACCCATTAACTGCAGTCTCAACCCACCCACTTAGTCACACACTACAATAAAGCACCAAACGGTGGAAATAATATACCAACAGCTACATGAGGCATAACCAGCCAAATGACAACCATTCGGCAGCAAATGACAGTGTTTAACCTCAACAAGGTCAACAGCTTCTTCTAAAACGGGACAAACTTTTTAGAAGAAAAAGTGGTTGTTGTTTACGTGCATGTTGCCAAATATAAATAATAATACATCTGATGAATCTATAGTAAGTTTTTGCATAGTAGGTTAGTCTGTAAAATCAGCCGTTCACGTCCTACAGTTAATGTTCTTCACTAGTTTATTTTTTTTGTCCAACACAATGTCCAACATTTCTCTGTCATTTTCACAGCATCTTAAATTATACATGTTGTTTGATACATTTAGATTTATGACAAATTAAATGTTAAATAAAATGGCTGCATTTAGCTAGCATTGTGTGCCCTAAAGATATACAATATAGCATACACAGTTTAATATGTTCTCTATCTTTTGAAATAAAACATAATAAAGATATTCTGTTCAGTAAAATGATCACTCCAACAATTTGTCAAATTCATAAATCATTGTCACACTTGCAACATGATAGTGATGCATTTTCTTCTTGTTTAAATTGTCATACTTAAAAAAATGTAATAATTCATATCTTATGTGTGTTCATATTTTAGGATTAAAGGCTGGATCTGGGACGAGGGTAAACAATAAAGTGAAAAATAGAATAAATAAATGTAGAAATTACACGAAAACTATTCTGTTTTATATTAGTTTAATACAAACCAAGCCTTGAGATATACAAGTGCATGTAGTTGGACCCGCTAATAAGTAAATTCTTTCCACATTAAATCTATGACAATGTAGTTTAATGTCTTCATTGCCCACAGGGGGCAACTAACAAGCTGGCAAAACAAAGCTTTATTGTAGCGTTTTAAAACCATTAGACCCCTCTCATTGATTTTAAAGTGCTTGAGATGTGACACAAAGCAGCTTCTTTAGGAGAGCTTGTTTCTGCCTTCTGACAAGTTAAGGAGTTATCAGTGCTGAGGGGCTGTGGCTCCTGTTAGTTGGTCCGGGTGGGAGCTATAGCCTGTTTAATGTTTACTTTCCTTTTACGACATTAGGAGAGTTCAGAGCCTGTGGTAGTCCATTAGGATTAGATCTCGCTCCATCTCTTTTTTCATTCGTTTCCTCGTTCCATTCTTTCTACACCTGTCAGCAGTTCCTTCACAATATGGCTAATCCGTGGTCCAGAGAAATTGTCACTGATGGCATGAGGTACCACCAAATAAAGCTCACAAGCGCTCACACACGCGCACACACTCTTAACTGTATTTCTTAATCTTCCTTTTGGAACAAACCCGCATCTTCATCGCCTTTAACTCCCATTGGCCGGCCCATCTCGATGGTGCTGGGAGGCGAATGGGGCCTCTATGGAGAATGGAAGCGCAATCACAGCTTTTCTGAAAGTTATTACCTGGATCTCGCAGGCTTTTCATGGCTCCTCGGACACAGACTGGGAAATGACAATGGTCAGATCTGCAGAGTCAGAGCGTTAAACGCGAGGCTGCAGAAATGGGCGCGGTAGTGAGCGCAATTCACTTCCACGTGTGGAGAAACTGGAATGACAGGACAATAAAGAAAGGAGATGACTCTCTCTCTCTCATTTATAAAGGGAACGGTGAATCAGTGCATCGGCACACCTTGGGTGGAATGCAACAAACACAGCAGAGGAGAACGGGTCACAGCAGGGCTTGAAATAAGCAGGATGGACTGCTTTTATCAAGAGACTAAATCATCCTTATACTTGTGAGATGAATAGGGTTTTGGTCTGGTAATGTGTGGCAACACAAGCATTTTAACACATAAAACTGTGAATAAAACAACCTAATATTCCACAATCACAGCCACATACCAAAAAATACTACAGTTTTGTTTGGACATAAGTATCAGAAACACATTTCTAAATTATAACACACTGTTTTTCAACACACAGGTTTTTAACACATTGCTACTGCATGTCTGACCCACACAACAGACAAGAAAAAATGATTGTTTGGTGGACCAGACATAATGTAATGGATCTAAATGTTGTTTGGCGCTCCCCTGCTGTCCCAGCGAAGGAAATAAATTGTAAAAGCAGAAAAGAGACTGCAGACTGATGCGCCAAGCTCAAAGCAACCAGGCAATAACTCAACCTAAATTTACATCCCTTATAAAATCCTCACAGGGCACTAAGAACCAAAGCCAAGCGCGTCCCAGCTAACAGCATCCGCCGAACATCAATTATTACATTTTTGTTTGGACTGAGTTTTCAAAGGCCATCCAGATGAGAAGAAACAGTGAGGAAGGGGCTTTCACTGAGCCCATCTCAACTAGCCATTACTTTTATCAGGCGGTAAGAAAAGAGCAGACAACATTTCACAGCCAACTGATGCGGAGGGGAAAAAATTCAATATTTGACATGTGATGGTCGGGGGGGTGGGGGTAAAAGTTGAAATTATCCTCCCACCAACCAGTGTTTGTTTGTGAGCTCGATGCATAAACGCAACAGCGGGAGCCCCTGCCGAGCTACTGACATCTGCAACCTTAGAAGTGAGAATCTGTGCTGAATTATAAATAAAGGCTGGAGGCAGTAAACACGGGATTATGAGGTAAAAAAAAAAACAGGGAAAAGAAATTACGGGCGAGATATTGGAAAGCAAACCATTGCGCAAGCAGAGCTCCTGATGTATGTCTTACTAGATAATTAACATTTCTAAATGACTTCTTCAGTTGACAGCTGGATGCCTTTGTTATTAAGAAGAGGAGAATTTGGCGCCCCCACAGACTTGTAATCATCCTGTGGAGATCATCCTGAAGTGAGAAATCTAGTTTTGATTAATATATATGACCAGGATCATTGCCTGGTATTGATTTGTGTTTCTCTATCCAATTAATGCCTTCATAAGCAGCTCAGAGGGAAAAATTCTTCTCTGACACATGAGGGAGGGAGGGAGAGAGAGAGAGAGAGAGAGAGAGAGAGAGAGAGAGAGAAGAAGCCATAATGAAACAGTGCTCTACCCATCAATTCACCTTTGAACATGACATCTGACTTAGAGCCTATTTGGTAGATAGATTTATTCTATGAAACACAATAACCTGGAAAATAAATGGAAATGAATTCAGCCCTATTATTGAGCTTGTTAAATCCAGTCTGTTTAAAATATGTAATCACCGTGTTTCATCAGTCACTGTTTTTAAAAGAAAAAAATGACTTGACTGTCATTTTTATTCTCAAACAGGTTATTTTCGTGTGTGTAGGTTGCAGTATCCCACACATATTTCCCAGCCTGCTATGATGTGCATAACTAGCTTAGATATTTTACAACATACTTCATATTCTCAAAATATATGGAAGATCTCACATATTTGGTTAACTTAAATCTAGCAGCATGTCAAACCCTGCTGTAACAGTTATAAAATACACGTTCTGCAAGGACTGTTAATATAAACATGTTGTTTTAAGAGAGAACTGACCTATTGTTATTGCTGTAGGTTTTAACGTTCTCATAATTTATCTTCAAAAGGTCCTTAAAATCAAGGTCATCATTACCAGCCGTTGTTTCTCTATGACTGTAAAAAATGCCTTTTCACAGCTTTTTAAAAAACAAGCCTTTAAAGGAAGCCTTGAAACTCTGTATTTGTGCTCTGTATTGAAACTCTGTATCTTGAAACTCTGTATTTATTTCACTAGTTAACTATTTCAAAAGTGAGCAAAATTTGTATGACTTCTAGTCTAGAATCAGTTTAGAGATGAAACATTTCCAACTACTGTGTGTTTTGCAGCACATGCTTCTTGTGTGCATTTTAAATGTGCATATTTTTATAATTTTATTTATTTATCAGTAAGTAATTATCGGTAGCTTTCTAACAGGTTTTTATATTTAATATTAATTTTATAGCTGTCTGAGAACAGCAGTAATAAAACAAGATAAAATACTTCCATATAGTATATTAGAAAAGAAGACCAAAGTTTATTTGAAGATTACGAGGATGGTTTACAAAAACACACACGCTCCCAAAGGTCTTAAATCTTCAGCTTTCAAAACAAAGCAGACAGACAGAGAAGTAAAATAGTCAAGGCCAGAGCAAATCTGCTTCCTGTGTCACAGTGCCATCTTGTGGTTGTCAAAGATGTAGCTTCTGTGTCACAGTGACACAAAGGTTTCATTAGACATTTCATGTTGTAAGTTACTGCTGTCCACACATTAGGTGTGAAATATTTACTTTTAACAGGTTTGTTAACTATTAGTTGACACAGAGCAAGCATTAGCTATTGCAATTGTTGTTGTTTTTTATATATTTTTAATCCTAAATTGTCTACCCAAACTGTCAGTTTTAGAACACATTTTTTTTGTATATGATAAATAGGGTTTGCATTTATTCATCAAGATTATTTTTAACACAGACATCAGAAAGAATGCTAAGAGATCTGTCTTATAAAGCTGCCACTGTGTTATAACTATATATTTATTGCTTAATGTAAACAATGTTGTTGTTTTCTAAAGTTTTTCTTTCAGTTGTATTTTTCATGTAAAATAAAATAAAATAAAAAATGACTAGCCATGGTGACTTGTGTCTGTGGAGGGTTGTTTGTCATATGCGACATTCACAATATCCCCTGTGAAAAACAAAACGTGTAACTAAACGTTAAACATAAACATGAGAAACTTTGCGGTAACTTTGCGGAGAAAGTTTGTTTGCGGTATTTGCAGTAGTTCATTGGTTAGGGACATGGGGACACGCCCCCTCACCCCTATAAATACATGTAGTACAAAAAGTATTGCGTTGGTAAAAGTATTTACCACTAGATGGCACACTTTCTATTTAAATCACAGAATAAGCAGAGACACTGGGTAGATAATAGTGTATTAGAATATGGTAATATTAATGTCATCCACTCTGTGTGGAAAAATGTCCCATCTATATACATTACACTGTATTAACAACCACAATGTCTTGATGTAAGAAGAAGACAATGTTTAAGATGGTACAATATCTTGTTCTGCTTATTGCAATGCAAAAAGACTTTAATCTCTGTTACATTCCACAATTTCTTCTCTAATCTATTCTCTTTTTAGGCTCCTGATGGCATTTTTTGGCAATTAATAGTGACAATTTTGTCTGGCAATGCATGAGTTGTTGCCAACAGTTTCCGTGGTGCCAGGGACAACACATGGAAGGTAATCACAACAAAACAAATGTTTCAAACAAAGCTGGGATTGAAGACTTGAAGCTTATTCGAAACAAGCTATTGGGTAAATTCATATTTGTAACTGTTAAGCTTGGTGACACATTTGAAACATAAATCAATGATTCCCGACTTGGCAGGACTTTGTTGTTGTTTCACATGGGCTGTGACAGTTTGGCTCTGTTGTACTGGGAAGCTATAACACCCATCTGTCCTGTTTAATGAATGCCAGAGCCACAGTGCTTTTGAGATCCCAGAAGGGAATTTGCCCATTCCACACACCTGCGGCCACACGGTGGCAATACCTCAATAAACAGTTTACAGGTCAACATTCAATATTCTACATGCTTTAGGGTGCATAGAAGAAAAATTGTGATAGGAAGATGGGGCTGTGCACACACACATGCACAGCTGATAAATAAGGACCATTGCATTCAGCCTGTCCTCTTTTCCCGTGAAGGGACTTTACATGAGTGTGTCATAGGTCCTGTTTCTTTATTTCTATGGCATCAGCTACTATATATGTCTTCTGATAAACAGTAATAACTTTGTGTGGGAATGCAAGATGTTTTTTTTACACCTTTAGTCAAAACCGATAGGTATTTAGAGCTGAATCTTATTTCTGTTCTTCTATTCATTTAGAAAAGGGACTTTCCTGTTGTCATTCTTTATGAGAACTACTGCTGCGATATATTTCAGCTGCAAATAGATGCTGGGCGTACACAGCTGGCCTATTGAAGAGAGTTAGACTGAGTCATTACTGAAAAGCATGATGTACAATATTCACTTCAAACAGAATATTCCTAGAATATTGATTTCCTTTCCTGCAGAAGCAACTTATATTATTTCAATTTGTCATATGCTTTTTATATTACCATAGTCATCAACAATTTATTCCCAGTCACTTCCCCCTCTTTAGTGTGCCATGAATGAACACAATTTAAAACATAAAACTATGAAACATGCTTCACACACGCACAGCACATGCTGTATAATGGCAATGGACAATACAATAAATAATTTAAAATACATTATATTTCATTTGCAGTTATTATGACTAGTAATACTAAACACTCACATTTGTGAGTCAATTTACCATTACCATTCAATCATGTTTATAGCTGTAATGGCAGGAGACCTCGTGAAGGACTCAGAATAGCTGTTTTAAATGGAAGCACATTATTCTAACACATTATTATGTTCTGTGTCCTCGTAAGTGTCACACAAGGGGTTAACTATAGGGTTTGCTGACTGCCCCCATCTTTTCAGTGAGATAAAGAGCAAACTAGTACAGTTTTAATACTTTTAAAGATAGTTTTAAGTTTTCAGAACCTCAAACTACGTATTAGGCTGCCAGGAAACAGTGTAATACCTCTGTTAGTCTGTAGAGGGTGCAGCGTTACCATTATCTTAAAAACTGCACACCCACAGTACTGTGAATTTTCTCCATGCCATTCAAAAACAAGCTTTTCAAATTTACTTTGTACCATCAAAAGACATACACGCTACTCACCAATATTAAAGCAAACGTTTCTTTGACTAAAATAAATGCTGATTTGAAAGCATATAAAAATACATGCATAATGTTTCAAATAACATATCAAGTCAAAACTGCCAATTTGTTTAACAAATAAAATAGGTAGCATAAAAATGATAAAAATGAATGTTGTTTGTGTTTGTCCCGCAACAGTCTCCAGGCAAAGAGGAAAAACAGAGCTCTCGGGGGTATCTTTAAAAATTTCTCCGGTCTATGAACTCTTATCTGGAAGGCCTGCCCCTTGGTTGCCAGTGTTTGCATCCCATGAGCTTCTCTTGCCTGGTAAAGGTTACACAACAAACAACACTTGCTTTTCCTGCATTTAAATGATGGGAAATGAGCTGGACAGTTTCCATAACCAAATTTGGAGATTCAAAACTGGTTTACACATACTAGATTCCCTTCACTCATCTCACTGCTGATTATTAATTCAGAGTGTGTCTTACAAGAGGAAAACATTTGGTGTTACATGAAAAGGCTACAGTGGGGTACAACACCTTGAAAAAGATTATAGCACTATAACTGTTAAAGGACTTGGCTAGATAATAAAATGTTATCAAAGCTGCTGTCATTATAATACTATTGAGAGATTATATAAAACATTAGATATATTGTAACAGGTCGTAAGAGCCACATTGGCAGTGTGACAATATTTGTTGAAGTTTAGCTGAAACTCTTGAAATACGGCTTATAAATGGCAAAAAAGCACAATAGATCCCTATAGATTTATTTCTACTTGTATATGCATAAATTTATAGGCTTGTTGGCTCTTATGGTTTAGCATAAAAGTCTGCTAAATAAATAAATGTGAGCTGAAGAGATTTAGCAGCAGTTTTAGGAGCAAACAGCTTAAGGAGCAAACACAAAACACGTCATAAAACAATCATAAAAACATATTTCCTTCCAAGCAACTCTCAATTCTCATTTAGGCGTCTTGTTTAACTCACATTGTGTGCCGTAATGAGTAAGAATTTGGAAGGAATTTTGAAAGATTGTTCTTCCTCTACTTTTCTCGGATCTCTAGTATTGTTTGTGGCGGTGAGGAGATCGATATCTCCACTCCTTTTCCTTCTCTGATGCCTGGGCATTTATAGACTATCGGGAGCCTCAGTCCTTTGCCCTGAGGTTCCTCTCTAATTATAGAGATACTTTAATGAGAATATTGTAATCTCCAGAGGCTGGTCTGCAGAAAGCTGAGCTGATGCTTTTGGTTCTCACTTGAATGTTCTAGTATCTCTGATGTCTTCAAAGGTGAAGGTTGTTAACTTTACTTGTTATACATTCATAATCATCTGTACCTTGAGAATGATGCTGGAACTCTCCCATAAAGAGCTCAATACTTTCATGCCCTATTAATGTTTATAAACTTCTTTTGTCATGTGTGAACAGGATCTGAAACAGCACAATAAACCTGCTGTATGTTTTCACACTCAAGATTTTTTTAATAAAAGCAAATCTGACAGTATATAATTCAATTGGTAATGCTTACATGTGTATATAATTAAGTTTGTGCATCTTATGTATGTGTTGACAGAAGTTTAATGAACAATGTATTGGTGTGCATATGTATATTATTTTAAGTGTGTGTGTGTGTGTGTGTGTGTGTTTCTTCCTAAACATTTCTCTGTGATTCCTCTGTTGGTTTAGGATTCTGTTAACAGGGGATGAGGATAGAAAAGAACACAAAAAAACATCCCCTACAGACTAGAAACCCTGAGGCTTCTGTGTGTTTGTGTAACAGCAGGACTAAATCCCTCACATTTCTATGTACAAAAACAAGTCAAGCTGAGGAAGTCTGCCCTGCAGGCCTTGTCATGAAGAGCATCAGAGGAAAAGAGTCTGTGAACGTGAGACAGAGAGAAATGTTTTTGTTCATTTGTAGATACAATGAAATGCTTACGTGACAAGCTTTGTTGAACCAGTAGGAAAAATGCTTGACAGATAAGTAGAGCTAAAACTGAATAAAGATACAACTAACCTATGCATGTGATATCTATCTTTGGAGCTGTCATTTTCAACCAATCAGAAAGCAGCATTGGTCATTCAGAGAGACTATATTAAACAAAGTCAGAAATCAACTGATGGTTTCCAGTCATCATCAGTTCTTTCTCTGCCATTCGTCATGCAAGCATACATCAGCGCTAATCCTCTTACATATGTTCCTGCTGTGACGTACCGCTGATCGTGCAGTTATAAATGCAAGACTTGCTTATTTACGATACGCACATGCAGACGACACAAAAGCTAACATTAAATGATCGTCTACTTCCTCTGCAGAAGCAGGAGGGAAAATGTTTTGCATTATGAGGGCTTATTTACAGCCAGTGCCTTTAAAATGCAATAAATACAGTCAATGAGTTATTTTAGGCACACAATGGCGGCTCCATTATAATCTACTAACTGCTGTTTGAGAGAACAAATTTAGCTTTGATACATAAAATAAATCTCCACAGGATAAATGAATCCAGGTTGACCATTATGTGTTTGTGTTGAAGGATGAAGAGTCACTCGTCTGTAGGCAATGTGGTTTAATATATATAGCTTTATTGATCTATTGTCACAAAATTAGACTGGGAGCGGAAGGTGGTTATAAAATAGGCATTTGACAAATGGCCGGTCCTGCTATGCACCAGGGATTGTTTATTTAAAAAGGTGTTTATCACTACATATGTACAGTGTATGTGTATATTAAATTCCCTCCCTAAGGACATTAGTTGTGACCATTAAGGCCAAATGGGGTCTTTGTGAGAGTGTTTTCCATTAACAACAATTATCTGCTTTAAATATACAACTTTAATGTGGAGAGTAGTGTCAGCTCCACACAGGAAGTGGGTAATAAGAGCAGGTCCTAGCCTCGGCTTGCTCTAACACCCAAATATTTACCACACAAATTAAGTCCTACCTCATGCGCAACACAGAAGGAGAGTGGGTGACTGCAAACAGAGCAGCATTCTTACAGAAAGGACCCGGTCATTATGACCACAGTCAAACACTTTACAGCGACGCAGTTATACAAGCAAATGCTTATGTAAAGTCCTGCAAACCTGAAGTTTTAACTCTGTACAGCAAGAGAGCAATAGTGTTCCATTACTACTACTTTGCACAGCAATTTTATTTATGAGGAAAGGTATTTGTTACGTTATGAGGAATTTCAGTTTTTCAATTATTTATAGAATTCTGTATAGTGTGTAGACTTATATCTTATATGTAATCTTATATGTAAAGAATGTTAAATTCCTTCTAAACTGACAAGAAGAGCACTAAGGTTACACCCCATTAAAACTACATCAATGCATTATGCTGCAAACTGAACTTAACTGTCCACAAACATCTGGACTCTGGGTACATCTGGTGCAGAGCAGCAACAACCACACCTGACAATTGAAATAACAGTCAAATGACAACCTTATCAATTACCAGAACAATGATCTGTAACCGCAGAAACAAAGAAGTATCTGGCTGTTTTCACAACCATAACAAGACTATTCAAACTATGTTAGTGTCTGAACAAACGTGTAGCATGAGCTGTTAACAGCACTGTTCTGCCATGCATAAACTCTGAGTCTGACATTAGGGGACGTTTTAACTGTAATATTGGACAGAACTCTGGGTGAAAGATTTTGCTATTTGAGGGTGTATTATATGGTTTAACTCTTTGGAAATGTGTAGCCAGTTTTAATGACCAATTAGATTTAATTTATTTTTATCATAAATGAGGCGGAGGGCAGAGTGCAGAGGAACTTAATGTGAAATGTGTGCTTCTGACAGAACTGAGTGTGCTGTTATCCTAAAGACATTACTATAATTCTAACATTTTTTTTTTACCATTCATGAAATATTCATGAAACTATTGGCAGATTTTGATGAAGATGCATTTAACAATTATTCCAAGGTGAGGAATTTCTCTATAGCTAGCATTTGAACAGAACAATGAAACCCTTATATTTTACACATTATAAAATCATAACATATCATAGAAAACGTGCACAATGCAGCTACAGTCCATCCAGAGGTCTTAATTTACATTCAGTTTGGTTATCTACTGAAGCATCAACCATATTTTACAGCCAAATAAACACATTTACATTTTACAATGCATTTTAGCACTGTAGTGTAGACTAGTTGTTAATGTAGTGACCAATTCTCATTCTTATCTCAGACATTGTGTCTTGACTCACCGGCAAATTCTGACACAGGTTTGTCTCCATACACCACAGTTTCTCATAGCAGCCCTGTGGTCTCTATTATGCTCTAGAGAGACTGTGCTGTTTCAAAGTAAACAGCACATAAACACAACACAGCAACTAATTAAAAATTGCTGGATGGTTGCTAAAATTTTGTCAAACAAGTCTCATACCATATGGGTTAAACTGTTAGCAATAATGTTCCTCATTTACAGCTGCAGGACGACAGTTGCTATGGTATCACTATGTCTACCACTGTAATTTCAGCTGTAACTCCTCTACAGCATTCACACACACAATGATTATTAAGGGGATTCACACTCAAATGTAATTGCTTTTGTTTCATTTGACGCTGCTGTCTGTTTTCATCACTGCACTATACAAATGAATCACTTTTATTAAAATGAGACTCTGGATAAGAAAACAAATGTTTTTAGAGCGCTGTGCTACAGCCAGACTGAATATTCATCTGTGATATGCTTCAGTGCTGATTGCCAGACAATGTGTAAATTTGCAATTATGAATTTAAATCCCTTTGCTAATCCTGACCATTAATGTTGTTCCTGGGGGATAAAATACACATTAGTGGGGTTTTGTTTCCCAAAATACTTTCTTTTTCATCTTGTCATTCCCATATTTTCACATCAATATAAAACAACAAAGAGCCACAATAATTGAATACAGCTTGACTTAAGTAGCTAAATCACAATCTTTTAGTGTTTTGTATTACCAAAATGTAGATCAAATATATATAATAAATGCAGGTAGTGCATGTAGGAGATGAAGATAAAGTGCTTCATCTCAAGCTATAAGGCCTCCAAAAGTTCTTCTTCACCTGCTCTTAGTGTCTCCCACCAATTTGCTTTGCTTAACGGTGTGGAAATAAGAGATGCTGGTCCCATAATAGTGCTCGACCTCAATGCCGCTGCCTTACTCGGCATCTTTACACACCGACTGGATATTTATAGGTGGTAGGCATGGTGGATTAACAAGGATCCCCAGAGTCCAGTTGGAAGAAATTACTTTTAGGGTTTTGGCAAGGTCCAATAGTCCATTTCAATGTCCAAAGCCCAGCTGAGCGTTTATATTGCGACTATATATAGAATCTATCTGAGTGACTGTGATTGTAGGAGAGTGACTCTTGACTAAGACAAGAAAAGTTTGACTGAAGGCAAAAGTAAATTCAGAAAAGAGTTTTTCAGAGATAAGCAGAAACGGCTGAGGTCTGGAAGCCTTCTGGATTTCCGCGGCACAGGGAGTCTGTGGTGTATGTTTTGTTTTGTGTCCGTTTTGACAGAGCCTGTTGCATCAGCAATATGTGATAGTGGATTGTCTAGCGTAATATCTGCCTCAGTCTTACACTGAATTGCAGAGGGATTCTTGAGGCTGTTTTTAAATATTCCAAGGCAGTGTTAGCCTAGAGAATCAGCTGGAACAGAGGAGTCAGCCTCAGAGCAGCGGGTGACCCTGACAGTAAAATTTTAGGCAGCGCTGGGCCCTCATCATTAGCCTTGGTGACTGTATCTCTGGCACTATTACAAGACTGAGATAAAAGTTTTTACTTAGTGTATCAAAGTCCCTGAAATTAAAGGGCAAATGCCCGGTGGAACAGAAATAACTGCTTTGCCATAATCTAACAGATTTATAAAATGTTTTCACATAATAAAACAAATTATTACAAAATAATTTGTTTTTACATATATAAAATAAATATCAATTATATAGCTGTATGAGAGTTAAATGTACACATATTTCTAATATGCTTGAAATTTGATTATTTACTCTTCACTGTACATCAACTTTTTCACACACACACACACACACACACACACACACACACACACACACACACACACACACACAGCATATTACCGGACTCCTCTGAGTAGACAGGTTATGCTGTCCTTGTTATGTGTCCTTTCACTTGACTTGTGAGCAGTCATGCAAAACAGCCCATTCGCATCCAGGGACTGAGGTGATATTTTATATTTACCAGCTATTCACTGAAGATGCTGGGCTTGCTGTATAGTCATGGCCTAGGGCAAAACATTGAGAGTTCTGTGGAAGCGGTACTTTTACAAACAAAGATTTAAAGGTCAGTTTTATTTATAAATACTGCATTTCTTTTGGTATACTGTATGCTAAATGACAGTGTATTAAACTGTAAGTTCTTACAGTTAACCAATAATTTAAATTAGGCATTTAAAATAGTTCTTTTTCTCCACAAAACATAAGAGCACAAAAAAAACCTTCACATCAGGCTCAAGCAGTGAGTTGAAATAATTAAATACAGAAGTCTACAAAACTAAATCTAAATGCGATTTTTCATTTCTATGGGTTGCTCAGCCCCTCTCATCCATCATGAATTTTTTAGCCAACAACAAGTTGGAATCACTTAGTACCCATATACATGGACGCACATACACCTTGAAATCCAGACTCATAATTCCCAAATATCCTTGTTAGGATCAGTCTGTCTAGAATCTGATCTGTAATACGTTCTGTAATAATCTGTAATCCATTGAAACCACAAAAGGCAAAAGGAGCTGTTCTGAAAGGCAGGCGAGTTAAGCTCAGCTGAACACTAGCTTGTGTAGGACACTGGAACATCATGGCTCATCTTCAGAGGTTCCTCTTCTGAAGGGACATTCGTGCGGGCAGGGCAGCTTGAAAAGCACACCAGTCCCCTCAGTACTTAAGCATTCACCTCCCATCGCCTACTGTTTGGATTGTATCTGCCTGCCTAAGGCATTGTTTCAATTAGCACTGAAAGGACATCCCTGCTAGGAGTACACCAGGCCACACCGTGGCCACCTTCCCTTCAACATTTAACAGTGGCTGAGGTAGAACGAGGTCAACGAGAAAGTGCAGACAGCAATTAAGATCAATTCCCAGCTCTTCTTCCTCTGTTCAGCGTACTTCCTTCCTCTCTCCTCTGTTTAAAGAATGTGTCTTCATTTTGGTAGCGCTTCCTCAACAATCCATCTTTGTGGAGAGGTCGATTAGCAGAGCAGATCTGAATCTGCTGGCTGTGTGCATTTTTGGTGATTACAGGACTGGAGAATCCTCGCTGTGGCACTTGGCACTGTGGGCATGTTCACATTTCACGCTGTTCCTCCATGCATGCGATGTGCTTCCAAATCTGAGCAAACATAAAATGTGCAATAAAATGTGATTTCAGGTACAGGAATGTTCTAGAACACATTGATTATTCAAACCTGAGGTCTACAGGACACACAGCAGAGCTGTAATGATAACACACTTAACTTTAAAGCTACAAGCTTGTGGGTATTGAAAATTATAATGAACAAAGAGGTCAAGCTTTGGCTGGTTAGCATAGTCCAGTTATAGTAGATGTTGTTAGCATTTTCCCTGATGGTAGATAATGAAACAGCAACATTCTGTGGGTGAAAAGCATCTTTAAACATTAACAGCCAATCAAAAACAGCCATTTATTCTGACATCGCAGGCATTTAATTTTTTTACAGGAGTTCTTAAATTATTCTAACTTACATTTTTCCCCCCACACTTATTCCTTTAATGTCACAGCTCGTCTACAGCAAAATAGTTTTATAGCGGTAGGATGAATAAATGTGTATTTTACAGCTGCAGTTGTCTGTTTTTACTTTGAACGTTCGATGAATCCCAGAAATCTTAGTTCTCCGTGCGCACTTGCAGAAGAATCTAAAACTTCAAATAAAAAAGCCTCATTTGTATTGACGTTGGCTGTACACAGTGTACATAGAGAAAAAAAATACTGTTCACCTGCTCCAGAGCGTTTGATCTGGTTAAAAATCTAAAACTTCAGTGATGCAGGATTAATGAATAAAAATAGAAACACAATGACTGTATGAGGCCATAGCAAACAGGATAAACTGAATTAAATCACTTGGGAAGCTTTTGCCATTTACCATTTTTGACAAATGCCTCATTTCCTATGTTGTGCAACAGTGCAATAAACTTTCTTTTCTTCTTTAAAAGCAGTATGAAAATCAAAATCCACATGTGTACATTACGCACAAAACTGTTTTGACATGAATCATGTGCATTGAAGCCAATGTCTTATGAATATCATACTTCAGTCAAAAAATAAAAACAAGATTAAACAAAAAACTAAATTACAAAGCATTACCCACTAGTATATAATAGTGATATATAATAGTGAATATATAACAGTGAACTCATTTATAACAGCGATTAGTATAAATTGCACTCAACAGCATTCCTACTTCTCTGGAAAGTGAACCTACAGGAGAAACTTCCCTCTCCTTCATATATGCAAATAAGGCGGTAAACAAGCCAATTCATTGGCTATTTTCTCATCATGTTCAATTCTCTCCTCCCTGGAGCGATGTGCTGCACGGAACCAGAGGAGCCCTCAATGGTACGAAATGTCATTTCCGTCTCCTGCATCCTGCAATGGAACACATATCAAATGAGAAAAGCCTAAACTGTTTCGTCAGTTACACAGTTCAAGAGGTATAACAGAGCAAACAAGTCCATGATCTATGAAGTCAGAAAAAACTATTTAAAATGAACACATAGATATTATCTTGTTTTCTGTCATATAATGAAGGTATTGTGTGATAGTGGCATGAGGAATTTCTAAAGCAAGGATTTGACAAAAATGAAGACTAGCCTAAAAACATTACAAGTACCTACAAAACTAAACAAATCAGATAAATTTGCAAAATGACTATAGACATGATGGACTACAGACATTTAGACTAACTAAATTATCAATTACAGTTACATTTATACAATGTTTATACAATGCATAAAACCATATATGTATTAATAATGTATATATTGTACTACATAATGTAGTATGACTAAGAATGTCAGGTATATTATACATTACAATATAGTTGATTTATTAGTTGATTTATCATTATTATGAACACAGTATGGAGACATGGAAAAACGGTAACAATGATTTCCTACTGTAGACAAAACTGCATATGTCATCACTCTAGCTCATAAAATTTCCAAATGGTTGGATCAATACAATACTAATCATTTATTGTTCATCACGCATTGTGCAGTACAGAGCGCTAGCATGCAAATAAAATACAGTCGTTAGGCAAGAGTCAATTTTCCTCCGTAGTGTAAAAACTGCCCTGTTTTACAATTCAAGTCAATGAGTTCGTAGGGCTGCGTGATGTTGTGTCTTAATGTGGATGTAACATTTTCACTTGGATGAACACAAGGAGCGGTGGGATGACTTTCTCAGTCAATTGGTTCACAGCAACGTTAAAGGACCGAATCAATAAACACCGACTGGGTTGGTGTTTGGATGTTACAGAGGTGTGGATGTAAACCCATGTTATTGTTTGCTGTCTATTCTAAGTGCAAACAAAAGACTGTCAATTGAAAAGATAACATTTGTTTAAACATATTACTATTTGCATTGTCACATGATTCTATATAGTACTGGTTCAGTTTTATAGGTGCTTGATTTCTTAGTTAAAAGAAGTTAAAATAACAATGTTTAGGTGTTTTTAGTTTGTGTGAGATAGTAATTGGAGGAATACAGATATGTAGAAACAAACTGCAACAGCAATCTAAAAAGAGGCAAACTCGTGACCCTAAAACACCCAAACTCATAACCCTAAGACCTGCATGGAAATTGCAGTCAGTGCTATAGCAGCCTGCATTTCTGCAGTTTTCTGAAAAAAACATGTTCAAGAAAAACAAACTTGTGCTATTAGCTGACTCATGCTTATTTCTTGCACAGCCTTACAAAACCTGGCTCAAGGCCTCTTTAATACTCTTAATATCACCACTCACATCGATGCATCACAATGCATCACAAAGGTCTTTTACCCTACACAAGACAACAGCAGTGATGTCACTGGTAAACACCTGTAAGCTTCTCTCTCTCAATGTGTTTAGCCAATCAAAACAGCCAGAATGTCTTCTCAGTACATTTGATTGAAATTGTTTTTCTTAAGTTAAACATAGGAAAGTTTCTGAAACACTCCTAAGACGACACTCTTCTAAAGGAAAAAACTAATCTCAACTTCATCAGCACAGATGCTTAAGTCTTGATTAATGAGGTGAGGTATTGCCTGACAGTAAACTGCTGTGTGCCAAATCCCAATTTGGATGCTTGCCTATAAGCTGATTAGTGATACAGTACTGGTGTGTGTGATGACTTGGGTTAATAGAATAATGTGACACAGGGCAAAGCAGCCCACGAACATATTATGCAAATATTTACCTTTTCACTTCAGCAGAGCGAGGCGGAGGAAATCTGCATCGCATTTACATCACAATGCCTGAAGTTCAGGAGAAACTGTTTCAAGCCAACACAGAGTTTAAAATGAATATTTAAATAAATAAGGCTGCTTGTTATTGCTGTTAAGCCAAGTAATATCTTATTTGAAAAGAAAAATATGGGAATTATCCAACCATGGTTTTAACTCATTTCAAAGTCACCCTGAAATGACGAAGCCTCCAGATTAAAGAATTCAATCAGCACAAATTCATATTATCTATTAAAATACAGATAATATGCAAACATATAACTTCTATTCAATATCTGCATTTCATGGATATTTTAGCAGATACTTGTATTATAACTTGTATTATATTTGTTTACTCTAGACATAACATTGAAATATTGGCTGTAGACTTAAAAAAAAGAGAAGGATGATTTAACAGCTGCAGAAGTAAAAGTGAAGCACTCATTTGCAATCATGAAAACTGTATAAGGAAGCAGTTTAGGAGGAGAGATGGGAGGGAAATGTTTTGTAAATAAACACACAAGGCTTAGCTGTCTCACTATGCTTTATTGACATGCACCACATGTCTGATTTTGGAGGTCCTCCGCTCACTGTCATTCTGAATCCAAATTCTTATGTAACGTTATTAAATGAACCGTGTTTGGGGCTGAATAAATATTCTGCAGTTAAAAATAAAAGCGTGCGTGTGCGTATTTGAAGGTTTCGCTTTCTTACGCACACACATACTGTAGCTTGCGCATTACCTCATCCCTTCACAATGATTAATGTTTTTCACTTATTTGTCTCTCTCAGTATCCACACAGGACTTTGGGGAGGATAATTCATTTAAGACCAACTCAAAGCTTGTTTCCATTTGGTACCCTGGAACCCACAGGCCCTATTTACACCTGGTTTTAAGAATATCTTCTGGTGAGCCAATCAGAAGTCGTCTTTGTCTCTCTTTGTCTCTCCTTGTCTCTCATCTCTGTGACCAAACGTGACCGTATTTCAGAAGCCTACACATAATTGCTGTCTATTGCAGCATGATACTGTGTGTTGATTTTATGCCATAAAATGTACAATCTGGTTCTAAAATTATTCCTGATACAAGGTGTAAACGGGACGTTAGATTCATTCATAGTTCTCTGGCTGTATATAAAATCTTGCTCATTCAAGAAAAAAAGTACCACAGTAAAAACAAAAGGAGTGTCCATTGCTCCCCAGTCAGTCTGAACACAGTTATGAAAAATCATTTGTTACACCTCTGCTGGCGAATCTTAATGAACTCTCTCAGCAGCTTGTCAGATGAGATTTGAGACAACTGTGTTTATGAAACACACGGGAGCTGTCAGCTCCAACAACAATAAACTAGGTCCATCTTACATCTGTGACTCAAAATGAAAACAGAGGTTAACCGGAGACTTGATTGAAAGATGATATAACTGATGATGTGACACTTCCAGCTATCTGAATACAAACACATGCACAGTGGGATGTTTTCATGTCTTAAAGTGCTTATTCTCGTCCATCATCTAGTCTACCTGTCACTTTATAGCACCCATCTGCTTTAACGTTAACCTGAAATGATGAGTTAGCGCTATCAAATCACTACCTTGCCAGAAAACAGTATCGGTTTTAGACATGAGACATTTATTACTTCAAAACATTTCACAGCAAATCTCTACAGATCAAACATTGGGGGCAGAGAAGCACTGACGTTCACATGCTCTTATAACACAGAGCGTTGAGCAATGATGTACGCAATCAGCCTTCTCATTTCTTCACACTTTGATCAGTGAGGGATCTGTGTTTCTTAGACATGACAGCAGAGTTAAAGCACAAGACTCATGTTTTTCTCTGATGGACAGAATATGAGAACAGCTACTTGAGTAAAGACTGGTACAGGGGAAAGAAAGCAGAGATTATCAGAGCGACCTGAGTTAACACATTCAAAGCAACAGTAAATTCACACATTCATTACATTTACTAATAATAGCACTCAGTCTTATGAGCTTTGAAGTGTAAAATATTAACTTAAAGAGTAAAATGTTAATTAATATTTAACTTTAACTCTAAAGCTGCATATAGTTGGACCTTTGACTTGCAATATATGTGATCCTCATTGCACTTAATTAAAATTAATAATTTAATTACTGTAATTAAATTACAGTAAGGGACCCTTTGACTGACAGCTAAATGGACCAATCATAGAGTTTTGTTTTTGAGAAGCAAAAAACAAAAATAATTTACTGAAAATGCAATAGCAAATGAGTACACAAAATAAAAGTCTGCAAATGGTTGTACAAAAACACAAATCTCAAACAGAAAAATAACTTAAAATCGACATGGTATATTGTTAACAAAATTCCTGTTTTAAAATATGTATATTTTGTTCCATTTTTTTTGGTCACAATCACCAGAATTAATGTTAGTGTGTTGTAGTTATTGATGTTGTAGGTAATGCAGGTTAAACAACTGTTGACCTAGGTATAGTGTCTAAGTCAGCTTGTCACTCACACTCACAACCCTAATACCCTCACTGTGGTGCACTCCACATAAATGTGCATGTAAAGGTCATATATCACTGAAATGGGACACTATGAAATATGACCATTGATTGCTGTGGGGTGACAGCAGTCTTTAAGGCCTTATTAATCTCCAGGGAGCATTCAGTCAAGCAGGGCTTTGGTAACCCTGAGAAATGGGTTGAGATTACCGCTCAATTACCCTGCAGAACAGTTTAGCATGTGATTACTAAACGGGTTCATTTAAAGTTGATAACATACATTTTAGAGCTGAGAATTGAATTGATACGTAGTTTATTAGAAATACATCAAATTGGTGAAAAAGAAACATTTACAAAAATGATTACAACAAATTATTTTGTTTTACTATAACTTCCAAGGAGGGCTTTTATCAAATTACTTGTGCTACACACATTATATTAATATTAACACATTATATTAATATTAATGTGTATATATATATATATATATATATATATATATTCAGAAACATATTTTATACTGATGCCAAATCTTTGGGGTCTATTTCTCCTGCTGTATGAAGGTAGGAAGGTGCCACTATCACCCAACACCTCACACGACACCTTATGCTCCAGCCCACTCGGCAACAGGTGTATTTAACAGCCTCAGTGTGTGTAAAAGAGAATGCGTGGGCCCTTGACACACTCGCATTTCCTGCATTGTTACTATCTCACCCACACGTACGCACACATAAACTGGCGCTTATCTCACGCCGAGAGCTGCTACCTGTCTGAGCCTCCGAGGGCTCCGGCGTTGATTAATGACACAATCGACTCGCTAATTAACACCTGCGCTCAGAGTTTCTAAAAAAAGCCGAAAGAGGAGCGGAGGGCCAAGTTATTGATTTCCTCTCCTCCCTCAGTGAGCCAGCAACACCTCCGGAGTTGAGTCTGGGAAAGACATAGAGGATGTAATTATTATAGCCTTTTATAACCACCGGTCTGTCGTGCTGTCTGCATCACGGAGCAATCAGTCAAGCAGAACACATTGATACAAAAGCCACACCTTTAAATATGAGGGTTGATTCCTAGAGGCACAGACTTATACAATTATGGGCGTGTCACATTTATTCAAGTAGTCCTTGATTTCTAAATCTCTTCACAGTCTTCACAGAATGAATTGCAATGACTGAAGGTGTTGTTTATTTGCATGTGTTGCTGTCTGGTTTTAAGGCAGCTTGGTTGTGAAGGATGCAGTGGGCTAGATCTGGCATGTGTTTCTGCAAATCCCCACCACAATTCAGGCATCTGAATTAGCTTGCAATCTACACTGCATGCTCTGTTATAATGTCTTTTCCAATCGCAATCACTGTTGCCATAATTGTTAGAATATATACAGAAACACTCAAACAAAACACAGTTAAAAAAATGACAAGCTAGGTTTTAAGAATAAGCTGCAATCATATGTACATAAAAGGGGGCATGTTTGCATTGTGGTTAATAAATAACACTTAGGTTTGGGTTTTAAAACAATGTGCTTGCTACAAAACATACCACTTCACCACTGCTACACTCTACAGTACATTTATCCAACAGTTTAACCTTCAATAACACTTTGGTTACAAACTTTTGGAAATAACTGACAGATTGTTGCATAGCAAATGTGAGTATAAATAGCAAAAACTTTTTTTGTTGTTGTTTGGAGTTCCATTACTATTGACCTTAAGGCTGTAAGACTTATTCATCATACTGTCAAAGGTATAGATCAAGGGTCAGAGTTCAAACCTCATCACCTCCCCTCCCCGGAGATAGTCTTTCCTCCATTCCTCTGTAATGAGATTGAAAATGAGGGCCTGGGGACTTTGTCTCCAGTAATCCTGTATCATATGTTTGTTTTGTTCTGGATTTCAAAGCTCTTCTTGTGGTGGGCAGATTTGAAGAAATAAACCAGGATGTGATTAAGGATATCCCAGCATCCTCCAGTGATGCAGCAGTTCACAATTTATTAATGCAATGACAGAGAAAGTCTTTGCAAACAATAAAAGTCAATGTGTATTTTTCAGTAACATACTGCAAGGCAAATATTGACATATAAAGTTGGCTGAAAGTGTATTAAATAATGCTGTAACATGAATTAACATATTAGCATATTACTGTCCCTAAGAAACATACTCTACTGATCTATAACAAAGCCACGGGCATTAAGGAAGACATCAAACTAGCAGCGTAAAAGGCTCTTTTTCAGCTCTAAGCAACTGAGGAAATGGCTAATTAGGAAGTGCAAAACATTACATTTTTAACGCTCATAGAAAAGCATGAGAGAAGCTTTTGATGTATAAACAAGCAAAGCTGCTCTGGGATTTTGAGAAGCTGCAACACAAACACAGAGCCGATGATTAAAACATTCCAAAATGTGTCAATTTCTCTTCCTATTTTCCCACTGCAGCTCTCAAGATCCCTTTATGACAAATACACCAAACCGAGATATTAAATGGCTTTCAAACATGCAGGGACAGTGAGGCAGTGAATGTGTGATTAATTCATTTAGTTGATAAAAGTGAAGAGTTGTCATAAAGACAAGCACATTAGAGTCCTCCGTGGCTCCCTTCGGCCCTGGCGCCAACTAATCAAACTCCTCTCCCACTTCCTGTCCCCAGGCCCAATGCGTCCTCCAGCCGCCTGTGGTTTGTGCTTCTGTGCAGCAGATAGGTCTGGCAGGGCAGAGAAATCATTTGTAGACAAATTCATGAGCGTAGAACCAAGAAACAATTACACTTAATTAATGTCAGCTTCTGCGCTCCCCAGTTGTGTTTGTGACTTTATCACCGAGGGCAAACAGTGAAGAACTTTGTTAGTGGAGCTTGCAGAGAAAGAAACAAGCCGGAAGCTGAGGTGCTGTTCTTTATTGATCGCTGCATTGCTTACAAAAGGTAGGAAATAAACCAACACCTCGGCTGACAGATAGTCCCAACCAGGCTTACCGTTTATCATGCATGTAATTCTAAAAATAAAATCTGAATATTTATCATCATATCTAAAATGGAATCTCCAGATATGGTTTAGACCAAAATGTAATTCAACCAACAGGATATTAAACACATGGGGCTGAATTTCAGTTGCAGTGAACCATTATGTTCCTCTAGACAGTGACATGTCTATAATAATCTACTATTGTATATATACATATATATATATACACACATACATATAAATACGAATAGCTATAATAACTACAATAATCACATATTTGACATTTACATAGAACATGTGAAGGTGTCTTTTCTGAAAGTCAGGACAACAATTGGATCTGACTGCAGAACATATTGTACAGTTACATTACTGAAGCTGGGCTTTCCTCACACTAGGCAAGTGAGACCTTGTTAAAGTTCCTTATTTTACTGGATGTGAGATAAAATAGGCCTTCGTGCAACAGCTGTATTGATTATAGGTTGATGTTACCAGCCCTTTTCTCACGGCTAGGAATAGAACGTCACCTCTTCTGCTGAGAAAATATCTGACATAAAGCAACAACAAACCAGTTGGAGCCCTAAATCTTCCATGGATATTAACACACTGCCAATTAAAGGGACATGTATCTAAACATTGCAAGAGGAACTCAATCAATACCACTAACCTAGACTAAGACTGTGGGGCTCAAAATGTTTACATGCCTCATGTGATTTTTTCGAAAGCATCAGTCAAATGATCAAACAAAGCTATCTATGATAACTAAGTCAGAATTTGTACTGTATTGTATTGCTGTCTTTGCTTAAAGAGAAATCACTTTATATTTATTATGAAAAAACTGGTACTTAGATAAAGGACTCAGGAATATGTGCTCATTGGTCAATCACACTGTTTGTATAATAACCATAATCTCTATAGCAACACACCAGCGTCTTGCATATTTAATGCTTTAAATATGCAAGCTAACTAGTCCATAGAAAATGGTTCCTTTAAAATGAACTTAAGCTAATTTACAAGTAACACAATGGAATAATAAACTCAAATAGTTCTATATACTTATTGATCTGGAAACAAGCCATTTATTAAGAGTGATCATCAAATACCAGCAGACTGTACATCTCTTACTTACTATCATTATAACAATATTACAGCAGTTCCCTGGCCACAGTTATGGAGACTGCACCAATCTCAATAAATGATGAATCTTTACACGAATTATATCTATTGTATTTCCGTTCTACCATTTCAGCTCCAGCAATAAAAAAAACAAACAGCAAAATGATTTTTCTCAAAAAAATGCCTTGTAATAAATTGGTTACATAAACTGATACATAACTCATTGTTTTCACTGCCTGTCTGGCAAAGACAAAGAACATATTTCTGTGCTAGGCAGAAAAATCAATGTTTGCTGTTCAGAACATGATGAAAATCTAACACATAATAAAACAACTACTTTCCACAGTTTATGCGGATAGACAGAAAACCAATTCATGCATTTTCAGACACACTTTGAATGAACAAAAGAATGAGAGAAAGTGGAGTATTTATATGTTGACTTATTGAAACATTCAAAAGCACGTCTGCTAAAATGTTGTAGCTTCCCTTAATGGCTCTCAGTCAGCTGTAAAGGCCTAAACGTGTCTGTTTATAGAGCTGAACTGGTAGCTAATGTAATATAATGAAGACTTTTTATGCATGCATGCAAAGATGAGGAACAATCAAGGCTGTACTGATCTATTAACATCTCATTGACAGAATCCATTCTGAGAGTCAATGAATGAAGTGCTTTTAAAGATTTAATCCTGATGAACTTTCTGAATTCAGTCCTCAGATTCTGATGTTGATTTACAACCACAATGAGCCTCATTAGGGATCAATCAGTGGGGCTAAGTGACCGAATAAAATCAATAATATTATATCAGAGGTGCCAAGGCTTTCAGTGGTCAAATGTAGAGTGAATAAGCTACTAAAACGAGACACTGAAATTGATCAATTGGCAGTTAAGCAAACACGGTGAGCTTCAACTGCACTGTAGATGTTATGATAGAGGTGAGACCACCAATCACAGGCCAGCAGTCTTTGGTTTCTCTCAGCAGCTCAGTTAAATTACAACCACAAAATGGCTGTTTTACAATGACATTTATGCCTTTGGCAGGTGTTTTGGTTTTAATCCAAAAAGACTTACAGTGCGCTGGCAGTTTAGCTACAGAAAAGTCTACTCTGACAGGAAAGCAAAAACCCAGCTGTTACAATTTTGCTTGTACGCTGTATTGATTATATAAAGTTACACACAATTTCCAGAGACCCTTTTAGCCTCAATAGCACCAATTTGTCCCTGATAGAACAAAATAACCTAAAATGGATTAAAATGCCAACAGTGCAACATCATCCATCAAGTACCAGAAATGAAATAAAAATGGACCTGCGAGGTGAAGCCAAAAATGTTCCTAAAATGTAAAGTTAATAAATGTGTTATGGGCAATTACCTGCATGTCTGCATTTTTTAGACAGTTCTTGGCACTTAATAGTTTTAGTTTCAAACCATACATAATTGTTTTTTATAAATGTTAGATGACATCTTTGAATTATAATCCCATGCACCAAATCTGCTGCCATAATTCATTTTGATTCTGGTATAAATAGCAAATCTGTGTTTTAATAATTATTTTAATTACTCTCTTCTCCTCTGCCCTCCCATATAATTTAAACTATTTGTGTCTTTAATATATTTTACCTTTTATTTCAATACAACATTTATCTGTCAAATTTCATTTCTTATTCAAATACAGATGATGTTAACATACGCGGACGGTGATCTCATTAATCAGGATGAGCGCAGAGAATCATGGGATTGGAGGTGCATGTTGAATTAATCCTCAGCTGCTGGTTAATGTCCGTGTACGTCTGTCCTTCTACACCTTTCCTCCCCTCCTCACCCCTGAAGGTCACAGCTTTATCAACAGTGTCCAGCTCTCCCTCTTTGCTTCTGCCCTACACCCCAGTCTGCTGCTGAGTTATAAGGCACCTCTCTCTGGTGTTTTTTAAAGGGCAGCACAAGGCAGCATGGAGGCGGGGCTTGAGCCGATAGCCAGATACACACCCCATCTGTCAATGTCAGGCCCCACTCTGTCTCTCCATCACACCTCCAACCAGATAGATGCTGTTTCCATTTACATGAATCTGAGTGACACCCCATCATTCTGTCAGGAAGAAAGGTCTCTCCATTCATAGTGGCCATTCCGTGAGGGTTATGGAATTGTAACTGCATAAATAGATACGCTCTCTTGACTATTATTTGTATACAAATACAAAAAAAGCAGAAATCAATTTTAAAAGCATGGATATCCAAATTTTAAAGATGTACAAATTTTATTGCATTATAATGTGATAAAAATGAATCATTAATTGCATATATGAATGCTGACAAAAATGAAGATAACTCACAGACATTAAATTATTGTGGCAAACAGTTGTTGAGAACATTGAACATAAGCTTTTTACTGGTCTACAGTTCACAGCAATCCAATTTTCAAGCAATCCAAGTTTATCAATCTGTCCAAGGAAGTATTTGTTTACCCAAAACACTATGTAGTAATTATTGGTTTGTCCACTTTCAGTAAGTGTCATCTGGTCATCTATTCATGTCAAAAACCAACAAGCTTAAACTGGCCATATGTCTTTATTAAGGAAATCTCAAGGGTCAGGGGATAAGAGTTATCATGATACATTTTAATGTAATAAATATACTAAATTAAGAGTTTACTAAATACTAAATTGTAAGTGCATTAGATCATTTTAAAGTTAAACCACATGATTTTTTATATCTATTTGTTAATGCATTCTAAAATTAAGACTCAAGGATGTCAAAACTAGTAATTTATAAGAATGTATACATGTCCCACAAAAACTATTAACTGGTTCAAACTAGAATCCCAGTTCCTCTGATAGGCTTTACTCCTACACTCCTTTACTACCACAGGGTGTTGAGGAGTGTTAAGAAGGCCACAAATGAAGCAAAACCAGACACAACAACCCAATTAACAAATATGTGTTCACAGCAACCTTCTGAAATGGCTGCTGATTAACTCACTGCTGCATTCTGTGTGACAGAAGCTACACTAGATGTTTGTGAGATCCTGTCACGTGGACAAACCAGGTTAGTGCACAGCGTTCCCATTGTTGCGCTGAACACGTTTTATGCATATTCCACCTTGAAAAGAGAATATTTTAAAATGAGAGCTTTGCAAGCCACTGATTGGTAATCCTGACAGGAGAGAAAAGCCTGGATAGCAGACATGTGCTGATGGCTCCATGCAATGTTATAGATTATACAAAATAAGCCTGTCTAAGCCCATCATACCTGGCCAACCCACAAAGCCAATCAGTGCAGGGCCTGTGGCAGGCTTTTGCAGCTGGGAAAGTAGAACATTCTTCGGAATTATGCATAAAATCATCACATTCCTTTGAAGTACGTTATTTACCTTCCCAGCAAATGCGCGTTTGTGAAGATTACAACCGTTTGAACAAGTTTAACTTCAGGATATAGCTAACGCTAGTTGTCACAAGTTGTCAATTTGCAGGCGAAGAAAATTGCATTAAACACTTTCTACAGACACCTACAGTTTCATCTACACATGCTCACAGCCTCAAATTTCCCTGGACTATATGTTAAGTCACACATTTGGAAACGAGACTTACATTTTTCTATAAAGTCAATTACAGGTTATGTAACAAAGGGGTCAGGTCTATGCTGACCAGACAATTTTAAATTAGTGTGGGGGGAAAAGAACATGTCAAGGAGAGAAGGAAGCAGAGAGAGGGAACTGCAAAGGATACACTTTGTAGGAGAAGCGCTGCAGGCAGAAGAACACAGCAGATGAAATAAAATCACACCTCTATCAGACCTCAGAGCCCATTCTAGCCCTGTCAACTGTGTCGCTCACAGACTCCTGTCAGCTGCCGGAACCTTGAGGCCATCAGCGGTGTGAGGGAGAATGCAGGGGTGCCATTTTAAAGACCTCACGCAAGCTTATTTCTGACACCTTCCAACAGTTATAGATCTTTTATGTGAAGCTGTCAATGACAGACATAATGTATGTGAGGTGATACATTGCTCACGTTTTTTTCATTCACATATTAACAAAGCCAGTGATATTGGCTCTTAACATGAACCTGTAAACTGTGACAGCAGAAACCTTGTGAAAGCTTTACGCCGCATTCAGGGGATTGTAGCAGCTATCCAACTATTTTAAGATGTGCAAACCGGTTGAGTTTAGCCTGAAGCGATGAGAAAAAGCACAGCAACTAGACAAATACTTCCAATCACAAGGTGTAACTTTGAAGTCCTGTTTTGCATATTAAATATACCATTCCTGCCTGAAATTGAGACATCTTCAAAGGGGTGTTCAGGAAATGCAGCAAAGCAAACTGCTGTTGTTAGGGCACATGGCAAATATAAGCGATGTATGCATAATGAAGTAGCTCACGTTGAAATATAGCTTCCATTAAACAGTCAAGAGCATTAATATTCAGTTCCCATAACACACAAAACAGAATTTACATGAGTTAAGGTTGGTGATGAAAGCATGCAACTATATCCATTTCCCTCAAAAGATTAAGATTATATGCATCACATATTAATGATATTATTTGCACACCAACAATAACAGTAGATCTTATAAAAGTATAAAATCGCTTCAAAATCTCGTATGGAATTTTAATTGCTGGTCATACAGAACGCTTGCAGTTGTAAAAGGTTTAATTTATAGGATAAAGGATATTCAATAATGATATTAATAACCAGATTTTCAGTTCAATTTAACATAAATGCAAATGCATCATTTAGGATAAATAAGGGTGTAATTTGGCCTTATCTCCTCCATTTATTAAACACAGAGTTCCTCACTTTGTATAAATGTTCACAGCAAGGCTTTATTAAACATCCATCTCCGCGTTTCATCCTTCTTTCTAAAAAGCAGCTTCTCTTAGGAGCAGCTCTGAAATATGCCTCATGATTGCATCTCTCCCTGTTGCTGGAAAGGATTCAGCTCCTCTGATGGGATCGAGAATGGCAGATCCACACAGCTTTCCTATCTCCTGCCCTTAATAAATCTAAAGAAACCTGACGACAAGATCTCGAATCCACAAAAACACGTGTGGCACCTCTCTGGAGATCTCACATGCATGTGTGGAGGTTCTGTTTAAAAGAGAATTCAACAGCCTTGATTTACTCTCCATTATTCAGGAGTTTAAGGGATCATGGTTCATTCATTTCACTTTACAGCACGCTGTTCTAAATTTAGCATCTCGCAAGCCTCGTTTCCTCACGCTTCCAGTTTCTTCACATGCAGATATGCTGAAACTTGTCAAAGATCACTCGCTATGTGGCAAATTGTTTTGACCTTGATGCTGTGGTGAGTTTGGCTGGAAAAACAGAGGCACGCACAAGCGCTTGTGTATTTGTGTGCATGCATGCACAGCTGTCGAAACGGCAACCGCCTAAGACCAAACGCCCAGTCAAACTGTCATCTTATTTGTCTTTTTTGCCAAATGTGGTGCTGCAAGTCAAGGCTATGTGACATCCAGAACATTATTTTCGAGAATGCCTGCTTACTGCATACTGAGACAACAGCCATACATAACAATGAATTTAAACAGTAGAATGGCAGGGAATCTCGAAATATGATTTAACTGTGACACAGGTCATAGAAAGTACATAGTCTATATTTGCCAAAAATGTACTGAAAACTTTGTTGCATGTAAAGTCACAAGAAAGAAAGAGAATATCAAATATTTTATATAAAACAGTAATAT
>JBAJNP010001867.1:10635-54789 GCA_036877545.1 Yasuhikotakia modesta | reverse complement strand
GTGCATGCGTGAGTGTGTAATAGTCAGTGATAATGTCACCATTACAATGTGGGTACTGTGGCTCTGGTTAAGCCGGTTAATCATAAAACAGCAAAACAGAGGGAACCAGCTATTGACTTAATAGGTGATGTTGTTGTTATGGGTGTGTTGGGTGAGCTGAGGGGGGTTCTGTGGTCTCACAGGAGCTCAGAGATCGTCATAGATACTCAGGTGGGCTCTGTCTCTCTCTCCCTCAGAGCTCCTTGTTTTCTCCTGACGGTTTCAAATGCTGTTGGTCTAGCCGAGCTCTACCGCTGTCTGAAAGTCCTGTTGTTTAAGTCTTTGTAGACATGGATAGCTTTATATAATCCAAAACCAAGAGGAAAAAATACAGATATGCCCAGTCACGTTGCAACATCAGAGCTGCATTATGCATGCAAAAATCAGATGCGCCGGGCTGTGGAAAGCGTTTACTGTATAAAACAGTGAATCCTGCATATTGAGACATTACATTATGCATGAAGCGCTGTATGAATTCTGCATGACAATGATCTTTCTGGGTGCAAGTGTTAAGCGCTTGTGGACGTGAATTGTCTGGGTCACTTAACTGGTTTTTGCTAAGCTTGAGGAAAAGTGCTATTAAATGCACAATTAAAATGCTAGTTCACATTCCTGGGTCACGTTCGGCCTAAGCGTGTGAAGAGAAGAATGCAAATGGAATCTGCTGTGTGTCACAATGACTCCGTCATGATCTCCCACGGCGACGACTAAATGTTGTTTCACTCCGCGCTCCACTTCTCCTGATAGCTGATGGTTCTCTTGCCTCGCTAACTCCTCACGCCTCTCATCTTCTTTCCTCTTCATTCTTCTCCTCTCATTATCTTGTTTAACTCGTCTCTGTTCTTCTCCTCTCTTCTCAATGTCTGCTCCTCTTCTCTCTGTTCTCCTCCTCTTTTCTCGTTATCTCTTCCTCTCCTCTGTTCTTTTTTCTGATTATCTGTTTCTCCGCTGTGTTTTATCTGCTCCTTTTCCCAGTTCTTCTCTACTCTCATCATTTGTTATCTGCTCCTCTTTTCATGGTCTCTTCTTTACCTTCTAATTTGTGCTCCTCTCCATTCTACTTTTCTCCTCACCTCCCTATCTGTTCATCTGCTCTCCTTTCTGTTCTTCTCCATTTCTCCCCTCTTCATTTATTTTCCCTCCCCTCTGTTCTTCTCTGCTCCTCTGTTATATAAGACAGATCTGTCTCACCACCGCTGGACTTAATGAAGGAGCAGCACACAACACAAATCATTCTCAGCATAAATGAAGGCGCCTGAAGCAGTGCGTGTGATTGTGTAAGTCCTGACTAACAATAGCAGGAGGTGATGGCCATACACCGGGTGAAGATAGTGACAAACTGCAGCAGATATGTCTTTGTTTTCCATTATGTTGCATCACAAAGAAAGCAGATCTACCCACAATGACAGGTCCCTGCATACACTGCGCCTCCTGCATATTTCATATGTCTTTGATATTAATAATAGACGATCGGCAGGCATAAACTTCACTTGGCCTAATTTTGGTTGATCTGGGCAACAGTCTGAACAGAGGGACAGAAATCACACAATCGAGTGAATGCACACCCACGCACACACACACACGCACACACACACACACACACAGAGTAAGCTCAAAGTTCTAAATGGAGATAATTATAAGGATGTCTGTTTATGTGTGTCAGTGACTGTGCAGTGCTGAGCATGATGGTGGTGGGGGGGCTTATTCTCACATCACCCATGCAAGCGCACAGGGTGCAGAACTGGGTGATGGGAAGAGATTTAGAGAGAGAGAATATAGGGAGAGAGAGAATATTGAGCTGTGAGGTGCAGATGACTCAGAGGTGTAGGTGTGTTCTGCAGTAGAAAGCCTCTTTTTCTCTCTCTCTCTCTCTCTCTGTCTTTTTCTCTGTAGGTCGCTCTGATCAACTGATGGATTTTAACCAGCTGCACTGTACCAGACAATCTAAGTGCACATTGGAATTGAACTCTTCCTGTGAGACTGCAAGTGAACCGGGGTGAACTGTAATGTTTTGTGCCTATTTGAAAACACAGCTGAGCGATGAGCTTTCAGTGGCGTCTCATGACTCCATAAACAGTGTTGTTTATATATGTATGATGTACTTCAGATATCAGGGACTTCTGGTATAATGTGTCTGATTGGTGGTTTGGTGTAGGGATTGGTCAGTAGTCATGCACCAATAATCTAACTGCTTAGTCAAACTAGTTACTTTATTAAATTACATTTTTGAGATTATTTTGTGGTGGTGCTTTAAAAGTTAGAATTTAAAAATTTGTGTCTAAACTCCCTTCAGCACTACTGGTTACCGTTTTTGACATCTTGTGCCATAAACGTTATGTAAAAAATATGTACAACTAGTTAAATTCTGTGTGAACGCTCACTAGGAAACATTCAACAGAAGAACCTGAAACCAGTATTGATAGCTTTTCTAAACATATTAGATGACTAGTCAGTCAGACAACCCGACGGGTAGGGGTGGGTATAAGTAGTTTTGCTTAAAGATTTAACATCAGTCGCCTCAGTTTTACAGATCACCTGAAAAAGAACAGGACACCCCTGGCCCACATTATAAAACCCATTAGATGTTAAAAACAGCATTAAAAATACTGTAATTTTGGCACAGTGCAGGAGATGTGCCGTCTGGGTGAACAGAATCACATTACAAAGAAAAATTAATCAAGCTATGGCCATTATCTCTGCACGTTTTTTTCTGGTGCGGTTACACAAGGACCCCTTTCTTTGGGAGTAAGCGGCTCATACGCAGATGAGACAGCGGAAATCACGGCCAGCTGGTGCGCTGACACACTACCGCAGATGGACGCGGGTATCAAGTCCTTGACTATCCACAGATCCACTATTGATTATCCACAGACACTGATAGAGGTGATAGTTGTGCTGTTCTGACCGGCCATCAAATATACACAGACAAGATTTGTACAAACATTTGTTTTTAAAAACAACACATTTAATGTTGTTAAATGGGAAAGGAACAGATTTTTTTTTTAATATAGCTGAGAAGCATACACACAGACGCACACACACATGCGCACACACACACACGCGCACACACACACACACACACACACACACACACACACACACATAACAGCGATTCACTTTCAAAATGACAGCTACCTTCACAGCAAACTTCATTCAGAAACACCTCCAGTGTTTGGTACTGCCTTTTGTTTTTGACGGTCTTGTTCATTTTTAAACTTCCAGTCGGGTCCTTTGGAGTATTTTTATATTTGAGGTCAGAACGCACATTCTCGCTTATAAAATACCGTCTCTGCTCTTAACTCCTGTTTACTCACTGTATCAAAGCAGCCCATCAGAAATATACAGTTGACACATGCAGACAGCTTCAGATAAAAACTGCATTGTGTACACACAGATGCTAAAGTACAAATGCTCTTTATTGACAAGGTCCTTTCATATGATACCCACCCTTCTATAAAACACAGCACACTTTAACACAGGAAACTGTTTTACCCCCCCTCATGAACTGCTCATGATAAAAACATGAAAATCAGTTTGAATCCAAGGCCGCTGTCATATTAGTCAAAAAACAAAAATGTACGAGTCAAACTATTCTATGAACTATTTTTAGGGGAAAAATTCAAAGTGATGATCCCTAGACACTAAAATTGCTGATATTACCCACAATGCATTGCAGCATTGTTTAAACTGATCTGTTTAACTAAGAAAGAACCAGGATGTACCTGTAACAGGTGCCTCTATATCCAGCATGGTCTTCTCCTGGCGTAAGATAGAGGCTCCTTCATTGACGATGCGAAGGGCCACAGTCTCCTCCACTCTGCCTTCCTTAGTGAGGTGGGCTTTCAGTAAATCCACCCTCGGCTTCCCCTCGCAGTCAAACACCTCCTTCATGGTGAGGCGGTGACTCAGGGGAAAGGGCACGGCTGAGGGGAACAAAAAACAGAAAAGACAGATCAGAACACAACATAAATAATGTTCATTCAGAGATATTGCTTTTAAATTAAAGTTTAAATAAAAACATGAAATTTATTTCCTTTTTTAGATATGCCACAAGACAATATGTTGGTATTATAAAACAATAGTAGTGTAATTAAAATGGCTGACCAGTTGAACAGCTCATACCCGCTGCATTAACTGAAGGTATACAGCTGCCCCTAAACCAGCGATTTTAACCAGCTAACAAACCATGTCTGCAAGAGTAAACGGTTCTTTTTTAATGAGCACGGCTTTCTGTCATCTCACTAAATATTTTTCTGTATTCACAGATGCCTCTTCAGTGTCATCATTTGTTCAATGAGATCACTTACAGCGATACAAAATTGGCCTTTTATCACAAAAACAAAGCCGAAACGGCTGTAAGCTGATTGACAAGTCATAATAACAGCTGCTTATTAAAGCTTTCAAAGAGCCGAATATGAATAATTGATTAAGGTGCGGCAACGACGTGCCGTTCCTCAGCTGGGTGAAAATTCAATTTAGAAATTAGATGGAGAAAAACAATATCGGTAACAAAAATTGGGGCAAAGGCAGTTTCATTCCGCCATGACTCACTAATGTGTACACTGATAAAGTGGGACTTGGCTTCAACAAACCGTTGGCATAGTGAATTATTTACGCGTGCGTGCTAGCAAAGATTAGCCATGCGCTGTACAGAAATAATTACGGAGTGCTGTTACAGTGGCATTGAGAGGAAATTCTAAACAATTTAGATGAACGATGAGCCGTATTTCAGAATAAAACTACGGAAATGAGCAAACTATGAGGAATCCTGCAGTCGCTGTGGGCAAACCATATATGTTGTATAGCTGACTAGTGATTAGCAACAACATATAATGCCCACAGAGGGCGAGCCAGAGATAGACAGAGAGAGAAAGAGAGAGAGAGAGAAAGAGAGGGAGAGAGAGCAGACTACAGTAGGGGAACTGGGGAGGGAACCTCAGGGCAGAGACTCAACGTGATCAACACAAAGCTAAATAATTCATGTTTGACTTCAGGGGGAAAAAAGAGAAATCTCATGTTCCTGCTGCTGGGATAATGAGACCAGGCCTGGCATGGGATTTTAACAGCGGTAAGGAAACAGTCCATTCAGAAGAGTGTGTGGGGGTGTGCTGGTGTTTCTTCTTTACATTTGCACATGCTTGGTCTCCCATTTCTGCTCCTTGGTTTGGTGTGTTTTATGTAGGTTTATATGAAGGCTGTATTGTGTGTATCTGGATCTGAAGAAGTGGATCAGAATTCTCATAGATACAGATGTAAACACAGCACTGCATTAAAAGCTGCAGGGCATAAAGCATTTAGCATGGCTGCAGGAACCGCTAATTAACATTGTCAATGTTTAGAAGTTGCTCTATAGCTCAATATTTTATAACTTTTATTTGCATTACATTTACATTTGAGGCGTTTAGCAGACGCTTTTATTCAAAAATAAAGCTACTCACAACATGAGAAGAAAATAGAAGCGGGAAATGACAACAATTTTACCAGAAATACAATATTTCACTGCTAGGTGCCTGTTAGGAGAGGTGGTGCCTGTTAGGAGAGAGGGGAAAGGATTAGTATTTTTCTTTTATTTAATAGTAATTCATGTGTCAGGGATTCATGGGAGAGACAGTTTTTAGCAGATTCTTGAATACAGTAGGAGATGCGGCAGAGTTTAGAAAAACATTTTACCAGCGAGGGGCATTCACCATAAAGCTGCGAGTCGGATGCTGTGTGCCATTAGGGAAGGGTATAACAAGACGATGCTCACTTGCTGCATGTAGGGAACTGGAAGGAGTGAATATGTGAATGAGTTTGTGAAGGTGTGTTCACAATACAATTTACTTATCAAATATGGGCTGTTTTTTCTTAAATTCCTCTGGGTACTTAAAGACACAAATGAGACGTCTAATAACACTCAGTAAGACTATATATGAGCTATATAGTAAATAAATACATAGCATAGAAAATTTGATGAGCAATATATTTGAATATTTTGGTACTTCAAGGCAACAACATTTAGTAATTCACAAAGCCCTATTTATCCATCCTACACAAATTTACATTTACATTTATTTATTTGGCAGACTTACAGTAAATTCAAGGTATACATTTTTATTAGTACTTGTGTTCCCTGGGATCGAACCCACAACCAGTTGAGCTACAGGAACAGATCTAACACTCAAAACATCTCAGAAAACCAAGAACTGCCCACAGCACCGCATACCAAACAATGACTTTCAGTGCATAAAAGGTATACATTTATCAGTCCATATAGTTCCTGGTAATCAAATCCATGACTCTGGCATTCCCAGCACCGTTGTGCCGGATGGTGGGGACACTTTTGAAAGAAGCACATTTCGGTGATGAGGGAACAGCGAAAGCATCTCAGTAAAGCGTTTGGCACCTTTCTGACTCAGTGTGAAAGTCCACAGAAAGACGTCACGGCACAGTCAGATGAAGAGAGCGAGAGATAGACGGCGAACGCAGAAGCACCATTTGAACATAATGCCTCTCCCACAAGAACATAACGTTCCCATTTGTCCCCCTATTCTCCTTCTGCTAATACTCTTGAGGGCTGAGATGCGCTCCGAAAGACAACAAACCGAGGGGATAGACAGACAGTCTGTGTATATATGAACAATAATGAGACGGGCTGGAGCTCAGCATGTGGCCTATCAGAACGAGAAGAAAGTTAATAGGAAGAACAGACAGGAGAGAAACAGGAGAAAGTGTGAAACGGCTGATAAGCAACAGTCTCTGTGGGGAAGAATGGAAAGCAAACCAATAGAGAGAGGGAGAGAGAGAGAGAGAGAGAGAGAGAGAGAGAGAAAGAGAGAGAGGTTCAAGGGTGAGGTAGAAAACAGCAGCTCGGCTCTTCACTTCACAAGATGTTGGACTGTGGTGCATGTTGCCGAGCAACAGCTAGTGACTACTGAAGTGTGGCCAGTTCAGGCGCAGTACACACTGATTTAGGACCAAATCTCAAACGTGGAGACCCGCAGCAGCTTTGTCTTTCTCTAGACACCAGAAACAGCAAAATATTCCCTAAATTTAATAAACAAGTGTTGCTGAGGTGCAAAAAAATAAGCCAAGGCAAGCAGAAAGAAAACCCACCTCCTGCTGGGAGTACCTCAGGGGTGTATAATGTACACATATAGATACAAACAAGGTGCATATGTACTCGAGAAGCACACTCATATACAGGAATCTGCACAAAAATGAATCAAGAAGCAGCCCACGCACAGCAAAATCAGATATAACTTGAGCTAACTCCAATTATGCTGAAAACCATAGTGCTTTACACACTGTCCTTAAAAAAGCAGATCTCAGCTCACTTTCTTCCCCAGCAGCTTAATTCACTTTAAAGAAATAAGCGCCGTTCCTAAACCTACCGAGATGCCTTGATGTCTACCACAGAGTCAGCGAGGAGCGACTGTACCTTATGGCTCATTTACATATACAGCATTGATAAATAATGGGTGAAAGACTCTTGGATGCCATCTTTAATGGATCTTTTCTTTGATGTTGCAATGGATTATGGGATTGTTTTTCTATTAGGGATACATTCAATGTTGCTTAGAGCTTGTCCAAAACAAGATATCTTATAAAGGAGCATAATATCATTTCCTCCCTTTTGGAACTGGCCTTTGCGTCAAGAGAACAAGAATGGTGTCTCAATTATGCTGTCTAGGTAGGCAGCTAACTAGATTATGAAAGACAGCCACAGTCTCTTTAAACAGAGGTAACACAGTGTAGTTCTTTGTTTTCTAACAATGTCATTCCAGATGGACCTACATTGGGGGAAATCTTGTATATACAATATATTTCAAACCTAACCAAGTACAGTCCTTTGTGGACGAGTCTATTGTGGTCTGAAGCCACGGTTGTCTGTCTTTATAACTTTTTTACACTGTGCCATCTACAGCTTTATTACACCAAATAGATTCTCTCTCTCTTTCCTCATTCGCTCCTTTGAGAATGCTAAGAACGCTTGTGACACACAGTAAACACTCATAGCAGTAACCTAAAGGACTATAATGTAACATCCTTGCATATTAAACAATTATATGACCAATAGCTGTGAATAAGCACTACCTGTGTGGCAGAAAAAGCACAATTGCAACGGTTGTCTTAGACACATCACTCAATGCTAACAAACACACCTGTCAGTTTGACAGTGTCCATGTCTGTCAATGTTATCATCATGTTAACGAAACAGCTTCAGGCTAAGCGCACACGGATGCTAATTCTACCAGCGAAGAAGACACACAGCAAATTGTCTCTGCTTGTAACATGTTGAGTGTTTACATTACTCAATGACCAGGTATCATTTAAATGGTTCTGCAAAAGCAACTTTATACGAAAACATTTAACACCAATAATGGTGCACCAAAGCATTCAAATTGTACCACAGATGAACATTTGCTCTTATGAAACCACTCAGCAGTCTTTAAATATTTTGTCTGACTTTTATGTGGTTGAATATAAGTGCATAAATGTCTCATAGCGCTGCACCACAACATTTTACTTACAATTGCTTTTCTTGTGCTTTGTGTCAAGACAACAACATTGTCTTTAAATCCTTGTTATCTTTGTTTGACGAGGCCTCTGCAAGTAAAACCAAATGCTGATAAAGACCTTTGTGTAGAAAAACCTTTCTACACAATGCGCTCCAAAATTATATTATATAAAAAACTATTATTGTTAACAGAAAACAAAGGATCATTTTCTCAGAAAAACATAAAAAATGACATACTTAAAGCATGACATTTACATTTATTAAGTAAAATTAGATTTCTTAATTCGACACCAATCAATATGTAATCAGGAGGTATGATGACAGCAACACTAGCTAATATTACAATAAAAACATGACAGGTTCTAAAACTTTAAAATACTGTAACTAACTTCAGTGTCCAGTAATTAGTAAGTCATGGGGACACACAGCACATAGAAGGAACTGTTTCTTCAGAATGGTATTCTATACAGCTGCTTATGTAAGCAGTGACGGGCAGGCGACATCATTCATGCTGAACTGAAAAGATGACATTGTACCTCTGTTTTAAACCTAATGAGCTGCTATCTGCCAATAAACAGCTGCTCTCTGAGACAACATGATACACTTCAATTGCAATTTCAAGAGTTTGTCACTGTCATAATTCTGATTAGCACAAAATAAACAGAACATACATATACACTTTATATTTGTGTCAATTATCAGTTTTTAACTATTTTAGTTAGATGACTGAAATGTAAGAGTATAATTCACCCAGGATTTATTTTGTAACCGAGCGCTGCTAAAATTTGGCTAAAATGTGGTTCTCAGGAGGCAGCGTAATTAAGATGCCTGCGTTTTAGGAACAGGCTTTGAGTCGGTAGGGCGTCTGCAACGTCTAAAATGCTGCCTTCATAAGCAGCACACTAGGTTTTGGAGCAGAACATATGTGTTGATGATGTAAAGATTCTGATGGCATCATTCAGCTTCTGAAATCTCTCCAAAATGATTCAAACCCACATTATCTAGCAGTGAGCTGTTAGCTTCCATTACTCATTCTGTTCATGAGTCTGCATTCATTGCCATAATTTATGACTCTGTTCAGTAATACAATATGACAATGGCAAAACTGTTTACTTTTTGCCATAACTAATTGTCCATGTTTTGGGCCTAACGTACAGCGCACGTACAATCAAACCGTGTGTTTGTCAGCATACAACAGAGCGCTAACACCACACAGCGGATCCTTTATTAACATTCAGTTTAAGTCATTTCAGAGATGGCATGAAACTGTGAAGCCTGTTCGAAGAACAGAGGGAAGTGGACATGTTGACAGGACATTATTAATAAGTGAAGAAACTGGATTATATAACAGCCTCCACAGTGTCTACCACATTAAGTCAAGCAGGATCAACCGCTCGACGGGAAGCCATGAGGCCAGGAATCGCTTCTCAGACTAACGCCCTCCGGTTCCGATGTCGATGGGTGCCGATCTCCGCCCCTGTTTGTAGTACAAAAAAATAAATAAGTCATACGATTAAACAAATCTGGCAATCAGAACTGGCCACACTCTGCCTTATTCAACTGAACTCTAAACACGGGCGCTGCCTGTGTCGAAATGCGTCAGTGGTGCCCGAAACATGAACAGACTTGGAGAGTGCTGAGCCCGTATGTGTTCACGGGCTATGCTAGTGTGGCAGCTTGCAGGCCTGAGCACAACCCATGCATGAAAAGCCAATATGCTGGAGAAGAGAGAGATGAACGAGATGAAGTTAGGGCAGTTGCCCAGCCCTGCTGGCTGGTATGAGAATGGGGGGCAGAGTCTTGGCCTGTGGAGGTGTGCTTTAGGACGATGTGCAGCAGTGGAAAAGATGACAGAATTGATTGATTGGTTAATTACATCATAATAATAAATGCATTCTTAAGCTCAACAGTAACACCTATCTAAAGCTATGACCTGAAAGGCAAAAGAAAGTAAATGTTTATTTGTTTGCATTTTTATTAACTTACTTTAAAACATCTGGGTGAAAATAACCCAAACCAGATTCTCCCAAACTCACAGCAATAGCTCAAGAATAGCTCAGCAATAGCCTGTTTTGAAGCATAACTTTTTAATGCAAGCATTTTTTAACCAATACAAAAATGTACCCTGACAAATATTCACTCTTTGTCAGGGTACTAATATTGACAAAGAGTCAACCAGCCTGGTCTTCCCTACTTCAGAGAATGTGCCCTAACCGCTAGTAATATTACATGTGTAAGTATGCGAGTCTGTGAATGCGTTCATGCAACGCTACATAACACATGACAAGCAGATGCTGAGACGACTCGTACGTGTGTGATGTACAAGCGTCCTCATGCGTGTCTCCCCCTCTCTCTTCTTCATATCTTCTTGTATCTCTCGCTCTCGCTAACATTTCCTCCCTGTGTTTTTATGATTATGATGACGAGTCATGCCCTGTTTGATCCCATGTCTATCTCTCTCCATTAAAACATCTTCATTTCCTTCACCTCTTCAGCCTTTGATTTAAACCCTGCCCCCTCCCAAGACCCTCCTACTCTGTCACCTATTCTGTCTCTCTCCTCCAAGGCTGCGCTCATACATTCCTTCATTATTTTCCTCTCTGCTCCCTCATCTTCTCCTCTTCTCCATCTCATCGCCGGTCCTCAGGGAAGTGTTGTTATGTAAGACAGTCATGTGAACCGAAACAGTGCTGCAAACCAATGCTTAAATAATTCACCCACACTACTATATAAAGCCTGCATGTACACATCAGCCATACAGATCCAGCTCATTCTCTCTCAAAGCTGTAATTATGCCATCTGACCCCATACCTGTTCTATAACCGGCCTTAAACGTATACAGGTTCTCACTCTTTGTTCTGCCTTAAAGATTATGCTCGCATTTTGCCTTAAGCACTTTTTCTTGAACAAAGTTCTGGATGATTATTCAAAGAACAGCCCGAGGGAAAGAGCCAATCTGAAAGGAAAACATAAACTAAACTCATTAAAAATGTATATGTTGAATATGGGAAATTGCCAGACCGTGGCAAGAAAAGACTCATACTGAGACATTCTGATCAACCGTTGATGGAACCTGCAGCTTAAACGGCACAGCATTTGTTTGGAAGCGGAGAGCATTCGGTTTCTGCTGAGAATGTATTCTGCATCATTTACTTTCATTAAATACAACCAGTTTGTAAACAATAAAATCAGCCTTGTCTGGAATATTATATTGTGTGGTGCTTTTGCGGGCATTGAACTTCAGCCAGTATCATCTCCCACACCGACTGGGCTATGAACATAAATGACACCTCAAAAAGCTGAGCAGATGAGTGCTAGTACTTTTTCAAGGCAATTTTTAGAATTGCTACAGGAGGAAGTTAAGATATAAGGGGACATTAATCAGCCAACCAGAACACACTAACTCCCACATAATCACACACTAAAAGCCATTCAAAACACCTTAGCAATTGTAAACAACACCCTGGTACTCTTGCATAGGTAAGCAGCACATGTGTAAATTAAAAACTTTATCTTACTGCACTTTGTTGAGCATTACTGGAAGCCAATCATGTCACAGGTTAAAAAAACATAGAAGAGCTTGTTACATATTCCATTGTACCTTGTTCCATTGTATCTTATGTTCTAATCAGAACGTGACACACAGAACAACTGTTCTGGGTGACTCACCTTTCTGAGTGTCCCGTTTATATATTACAGTACCTCTGAGCCCCTTGTGGCTTGCCAGGCCCCAACAGGACTAACACAGTTAATGTCCCAGAATTGGACTCTCTAAAGTAGGCCGTTCTAAGCCTGTCATGTAGGCAACCCAGAACAGAGAGTGGGCTAGTGGCATTATGCAGACAGCCAGACACCCAACAGCATTCACAAGGGCTGGGCTAAAACAACGCTTGTCTTTGTAAATAGAAACTGGATTCCTGTAGCTCAAGTGGTACAGAATCATGCTAGCAACAGTAAGATTGAGGGTTTCAGTCCCAGGAAAACAGACAAACAAGTAGCTTTTGTAAAACGCATAGAAATATGCAAAACCCACTCTGCCAAACATCTATGTCAACATCTTTGGAAAACAATCGATTCCATGGCTCTCATTTCTATTACTTTTGTTCAAAACTACTTTATTTTAATGACAGAAACTGCACAAAAGACTCACTCTCTCTCAGAATGGACATTCAAATAGAGTTTAATGTACAGCCTGTGGGAACATTTCAAGCCCTCGCAAACCAGTAACAACATTTTGCAGAACGTACGCTGGAATTTGTATTTATCAAATGTTACAATGCCTGCATGCCAGAGAGGGAACATTAAGACAGATTCATTAGTGAGCTGGAAATGAGTCTGGGGAATGTTAGCACTAAGGGTACAACATAATGATTAGGCATACAAAGAGCGATGCACAGTACAGCTCCCATGAGACCAGGCGATAAAACGGCATATCAAAACACTAAATGGAAAGCACCATAAAATCCATTATGTCAGTGCAAAAATGAAAAGACTAACTCTTCTGGCACTTAGTAAATGAGACTGTGCACATGCACTATTTTATCAAATCCTACTTTGCTGCAGTGAGGATTCTACGCAGAGACAAATTCTTTGTTTGTTGCCAGTGTTTGCATGCTGCTAAACACAAATGCTCAGCTAACCTCATCAGTGAGATTTTAGATGTGGTTATTTATTGAAGCATTTTGATGATGATAAAAGCCCTCAATTATACGCAAGGGGGGAGGGGGAGACAGGCTGCTAAGCACAGGGGTGAGCCGGGAGTGGGGCGGTTCAAAGAACATTACACTGATCCACAGAATGTTAAATGAGCTGAATCTAAATTCTGAGGTCTGCTGGGTAAATACGAGGTAGCCGGTGAGTGGGCAGAGGGCGGGGGGTGGGGTCACTACTGTGACTCATAAAGTGTGGCTGTGACTAATATGACTTTAACTTTTAGGGAGGTCAGATGACTTATTGCGAAGTCTCAGTTATGATGGCGCTTGTCATAAGATCCCATTGTATTCAAAGGCTGATCAAAAAGAGACAATTCTGATGTTTGCCCGTTTCAACATGCCAGAACCGAACATGTGACCACAACATGTCATTACGTAGATTATAGTAGACATAAATATTCACAGGGTCTTAATACAAAAAGTATTTTAAGTGCTAATACTATTGATTTAAACCACATAAGTAAACATATTCAATACAAATATGAATTAAAATGTGGGCACATTAGCCTGCAAACGATAACATCCTGAAAATTGCTTCAAAAGTTGAACTCACAGTGTTTTTGCAATTCAAAAAACTCAGCTAGTCTGGAATGTTAATTTGTCTGAAGAATGAAAAATAAACATAAATGCTAAGGTCACATAAAGGGGGGTTTTACACCAGAGGAGTTTTACACTATTTTGGGTGGGCTATACCACTGAGTAATTTCACAGCCTGCAACAACTAAACAATTGCGTTTCTTTTTCTATATGTATCTATATGATCACCTTTCTGTTGTATAATAACATAATAACGTAAGTCTATAAACAGCATTTATATGTCAACTTCCAACAAAAGACCTAAACGATGATATTGCAGCTTTTATGTTCCTTTGAACGCGTGTGACTATTAATGTACGTAACCAATAAATACTAGCAAATCAATTGGACGCAACGGGGGCGTGACAGTTTCGAGTCAAGCGGTTTATCTAAGACCGGAGGCTTCCCACGAGAAAGCAAACAGATCGTTGTCAGCTACATATGAACAGAAAACCTTATTAACTACTGAAAACCTTATTGTCTCTTACAGGGTGCGTGATGCCGTATAAATCTTGCTGCATCACCGCCTCCACTAGATCTGCCTTATTTAACGCATCTCCCTCTGCCTGCCCGTAAACTCAACGAAGATCAGTCCATACCACCAGAAAATAACACGATCAAACGCGACAGACACCGCATACATATCTAAAACCTTAAAACAACAACAGTCCTCTGCTTATAAAAATCACACTAAAGGCTATCGGTGGCTTTACCTCTGATTAGCTTTTTGTGCATGCAACATTTTTGACCATGAGTAACAACAACACGATTTATAAGCTAATCTACGTCCACTTGAACATAATAAAATAAAAAAGGGTAAAAAAGGCACACTTACATTTCACTACCCGATCGGTGGAGTTCAAGACCATGTCAGCGTTAGACATCTTCATGGGCAGTGGATGTCTCCAGGCGAATGTGTTTCTCCCTCCTCGCAGAAGAAGCGCTTTATTCTCGGCGTGTTTTCGCGGTGGCGAGATGCGGTTGGTGCAGTGGCATCACTCGGATGCGTCTCCTCCGTGTCTCACCGCCGGCGCTGGGGAAGATGATGCTGCCTAGAGAGGGTGGAGGATGCTGCTGCTGAGGCTGACCGTCGTGAGGGGGAGGATGGAGCCGATGGGGTGGGGGCGGTAGTGATAAAGAAGAGAGAGAGAGATCTGCTCGGGAGATCCTTTCAGCGCGTTGCACCACCCCGACATGGCGAAGCGGGAACTCCCACGCACCCGTGTAAAGGGGCTGCGTGATGCTGCCATCAGGTGGAGGTGAAGGGCTTTCCCGAGAACGCCATGTTTGATCAATAGTTGATATGCCGCTCAGGTCTTTTGTCCGGCTCACTTTATTTAAAACATATAATTGGGTTATAATGAGCTTCCAAGTGGGACACTTACAAGCGTGTGGTACAAATATAGCACAACAAAGTATATAACAGTTTTCAGTGTCAGAAAGTTTGAAACCCCAATAAATTATATTTATAAGCCATTACTTAGAGCTTATTGCTTCTATATATAGTGATTATTCTATACACATGGCACAGATTTATAAAATAAACACACAGGTAAATATGTGATTACATGGATTGGAAACATGGATTTTACCAGGAAAAGAAAGGTGGATGCCAGCCTTGTTTTAAGATCAGCCTATAAAATGGTAAAGGAAGTGAGAAAGTACTTTACAGAATATTTTGCTGCCCAATGATTTCTCACCTCTTGACCAGCAACCAGTAGAGACCCCCAAGCTCTTCAAAAGAAAGCTCTAGACCACAGTGCCAGTAACAGAGAAACCAGTGCTGAGTCATGCATCATGTCCCAGTGGCATCTCAGACTTAAGCAGAGCTTAAAGCAGAGACAGATTTTGCTGAATCAGACCTAGAAGGTGGCAGAGACAGAGATTGCTGAATCTTCTGGCAAAGACCTTCCAATCTCTGCAGAAGAGAAGAGTCTCTGCTTGTGGTAAGACTGTAAGGTAACAGAGACTCAGAGGCACAGAATTACAGTTACTGGTATCGGGTGGCTGAGGTGTGATAAGAAAATGTCAGGGCACATTTAGTTACTAGTGTAAAACTAGTGGCACTAGTGTAAAAAATTATGACGATTCATGATGTGATACAGTGACATAGTATATACGAACCACTAGGAGGAGCTGTTGTGAAAGGTTTGCTCAGAAGCGCAGGCATTACTGCAGATAACTAGTTAATTGAGACACTTGTATCTTTTCTTGGAGATTTATTTGCAAATCATGCTTTAAAGAAAGCTGTTGCACCAAACGAGACAACTGCTCCATTCTAGATGTGTAACACAAGCCAACCAGTGGATTCAGAAATGCTTTATGGAGTGAAATTCTTCTCACTAGGTTCGTGAGAAGTTTCAGATTATTGTAACTACAACTATTGGTTATGGCATCTTTCATATTCATGAGAAATGACGCATGCTTTAAAATAAAAACATCACTGCAAACTCTCATTTTTTCCAAATTGCCATGGCGTGACTTCCTGACACAAACTATCTGGTTCCTTATGATGTTAAATAGTTAATGCTCTGAAAGAATTTATACAGTTAAGGCTTTCACAACAGGTACAAAAACCAAAAGTCAAAACAAGAGCGAAACATTTGAATGACATGACAAAATAGACCTTTCAAACCATACAATTATGGGCATAAGGTGAAACGTAAACAGTTAAGTAAAACTGATTACATCCTTTTTTAAAGAAACGTTCAGATAACTCCTAACAAACTGATATTAAAGATATTTACCTGATAGATGTAAATGGAGAAACTTCACTGCACTGTAGAAACTCTTTTTGTGAGCAAATATCGTAATGAATCGACAGCCTGTCGAAACGTAAACTGTAATTGACTGTCGTAAAACTCCGAACTCCCGCCACTGTTGTCATGGTTATTACTGTGGTCATGTGCAATGGACACTTCCCCCGTTGATATTAGACGAGCCTGGACATATCTAAACGAGCTGTAACGAATGTTAATCGATAAAATGTAAATTTATATTACATGTATATCCTATACAAACCCAAATCTTCTCTACACACCTGATGTATTATGTACAGTGCTATATTTTTCTAAATATCTTCATTTGGGTTCAGCTGAAGAAAGAAAGTCACATACGCCTGGAATCGCATGTGGGTGAGTAAATGCTTATTTTTTGTTGTCCTGGACAGATTTACTGTTGCGATTAAGACAGAAGTTGACAACTGTGTGGGATATTAAAGACAGATGAGGTTATTATAGACAGATTTACTATTTTGATATGAACTTAAGCAAGAGTTGATAATTTTGTTAATACTTCTAACCAATGTGTTTTTTGTTTGGTAGTGTATATGTCTGGCTTTTTATTGTATTTACTGGTGAAAAACAGATCTAAAGGGAGCGATCCTTGGCTTATTGAGTTGAACATGTTTTGCGTCTTGGCTTTGCAATACTTTACTCACCCTATAGAGGTCAGTGTAGATTTAAGCACAAACTCTGTTGACGTTTAGACGCATGTTGGTCAGTGAAATAATGGTTGTTGTTAAAATGTATTTATTCTGTCGAAAACAAAAGTAAAACTTTTTAAGGTTTATCCTGCCCTTTGAAATTGACTATGGACTCTGTCGGCGCATCTCAAAGGCCAACTGAGATGTTTTGGTTTGCAATCGAGTTATTTATATTTAGTTATTTAAGTTAGTTAAGTAATTTGTGTTAGTTCAATCCCATAAAGCAGATACATTTGAATTCATTGTCCATGTATTTCCGATACGCATTTAAACAACATCTTAGCATATAAAACGCATGTTTCTAAACATTTTTTCAAACACAACCCCCTCATTTGTCATTGGTCAGAGAAATGCATAGTCCTGCCCTAAACTGATGCCATTGGTCGAGCTGTTCAGGGTGCTCAAACAAACAGATCAATGCTTCGATAATGCCACCGTTTAATAGCTTAATGCTATATATGTGGAATATGAGAAAATATTTTAACTGTGAAAGAAACACTTTTCCTACGTTAAGTCCACAGTGTGACCACTAGATGGTGGTCTTTCATTGTAGGTTTTTGATACGTGGCCTTACCTTGAACAACTTTGAAGCACTAGAGTTCTCCTTTCCTACATCATTAGGAATCGTTTCATACAGTAATCGTTTGTCTGGTTAATACTCTAACATGTGCTGTTAGGCTGTTGTTTGGCATTATGGAATTCCCTGACAGGACTGTACGAGCCCAACATTTTTACATTGTGCCGTGGCGGATTTGTCTCATCAGTATCTCCAGTGTAAACATGAGCATTAGGCCACACCTGTTCCTCTGATGACAGCTCCAGTCATTTGGCCTTGAGGGTTAGGACCTATGAAACCCCCCCCCCTCCTTATTTCTCTGCTGTCTGCCAGCACTGAGATGGACCTATGTGTAGCAGGGTTTAGATGGAGCTATGTGCTTGCTGTCTCTTTCTCTCTCTCTCTCTCTCTCTCTCTCTCTCTCTCATGCTACTGGGTCAGAGGCAGAGAGATAGCACAACCCCTCCGTTGTCATTCTGTCAGGGGCAGCTTTTCACAGGCAACCATATGTTTTTGAACGCAGAGGGAGAGTCAAAGTATGCCCCATAATTCAACACTGCAAATGTGGGGAAAAGGAGACAGGAGCGGTCCGGAGCAATAGAGCTGTAGAAAGAAATACAATAAAATGCGATACAAATTAGATCAAAAGAACACATGACGACAGGATCAGAAAACCACCAGAGCTGGGGGCAAAAAGGCAACTGACAGGGACAAAAATACCTCCAGTATCTAAAATATGAAAAAAATGTGTGTGAATTGTTCTTTTACCTAATGTTATCTAGCAAAATGTTGCATTATATTCTATTTTAGGCTTAGGAAAGTTATTTATAGGTCTAAAATGAATTTATTGCAGACATTATAGTGACTTTGTAGCGGTTGGAAAAATGTGCACAGTTGGTATGTGTAGCTTGTTACTGGGCCGACTAAAATACAAATTGTAGTATTTTACTAGTGTAGCATTTTTGTGTTATTTACAGACACTGCTGTACTTGAAGTAGCTACGATTTATTTCACAATTATGTAAAAATTGTTCTTTTTATAATAAAAGGGTTAATTTCAGTAGTTGGATTATCCACTGGTGAAACTGATGAGAAGTTTGTTGTAACGAGGAACGAGGCAGTGATGGAGTTGAATAGATGAAGGAGAGCAGTGAGCTCCAGGAGGTGTGTGTGTGTGCCCCGGGGCAGAGAAGAGAGAGCGCCACTGCGGTGTTTGTTTGGAAAACTCGCAGAGCTAGAAAACATTCCTGAACGCCTGCATAACCGGACATCTTCCTTCTCTCACGCTTTCTGTCAGTCACGCTTTCTGTCTTTTATTCAGACACATTACTAACTGTCCTGTAGTGCTGGTCATAAGTGGCTGGAAGAGGAAGCAGTAAGCAGTGCTAAATACCCGTCTCTCTCTCTCTGTCTCTCTCTCTCTCTCTGAAAGTCTCTGCCTGGTTTCATGCAGAGAGAATGCAACAAAGATCTGAGTGTGGCCGTAGCCCCAGGGCCAGCACGCCCACTACGGCCTCTCCTGTGTCACGCATTGCTGCTCTCTACCACAGCTTTCTCTCTCTCCCCCTCTCTCACTCTCTGTCTCTTTCTTTCAGCCAAACAGGCAACTTGGTATTTTCCATTTTGCCATTACTCTCAGGACTCACTCTGGTATCTAATCCATGCTCAGACACAAGTACCTGTTTTTCTATTAGGCATGTGCTAAAGAGTGTTATCTTCAATGAGAAAGCTGCAGTTGGGATTTTAGCTTGAAATAAAATGTAATTAGATTTACATTAACAGTACATTTAATTACATAAGCATGCTTTTAATGGCACCGATGGTCTGTTCTAGGACTTAAGATTCTGACATGAAGGTGTTAATCGCTTCAGTACATGGCTGTAAATTGATTAGTTGTATTGATGTCACAATGTTTTAAAAGATTAAAAGTTACAAGATTTAAATTACAAGGGCATTTTTACTAAGTAATGCATACCAAAAGCAACAGTTTGCACTGAAGATTAAAAATATCAGTGTCTTTATTTTTACATATTTATTTGAATTCAGAATGCCTATTTTAAAAAGTAATGATTAAAATAAGATAAAGTGAAATAAATTTGCAGGTTAAAAATCAGTTAGCTTTTGTCAAGCTAGGCAAACAAGAATATCAGATTCCAAACAGATGATGTATCAGATATATATCGTCTATCTGTGAAGCATTGCTTTCAGAGAGCTTGATAGTATTTTTTACATTCTTCAAGTATTCTTTTTTAACTCTTTTTTTTAAATTTTAACTTTTTTTAATTTGTTTTAGTTATGTTCACCACCAATTTCTGCACTGAATTCAGCCTATGCCATTTAATGTAGACAAAAAGTTAGCCTGTGCTTTAAAGACATTAAAGTATTTTCATATTTGTAAATGATTTATCTCTATGTCTTGTTTCTATTGAACCAAACAGTCAACTTTACACTGCAAATATAGTGTTGCATTGAGTAACAAACCACAATCCCGAAAGTGGCATTTGTGCTTAAATTTAAAGACTAAACTCTACATTATCCAATGCAACACTATTTTTGCATTGTATAGCCAGCATTGGTTCTACAGGAAATACGGATGTAGTTATATATATAAGAAAAGCTCTAATAATGGTTGTTAGAGATTCACTTGTGGTGTAAATCTCCAAACACCTGTGTGATCCCAGGGTCAGTCTTTATCACTATCATCCAATGTCAGTTTCTTATTCCCACAACTTCTGAGAAAAGGAATGTCATGAAGTCTCAGGGCCAGTCCCATGCTCAGAATCTACAGTTGTCAAGACTGAAAGATACACAGATTTGTGAAGTGGCTCAAATTGTGCTCAGTCCTTTATTTCAGTCATATTATCATCAGTTATCTCCACATTTTTCCACTGTCATCTGATTCTTTAATTAGAGCAACAGCTTTGGGTGAGCTTGGCGCTGTTCACTGATTGGCTAGATTTGCTTCTTTCTGAAGCCGCTTCACAGCGGTTGCTTAAATCAGGGTCTTCGCATTCCAGAAATCCTGACCCCTCCCCCAGCAGGTCATAAAGTTTACTGATGCTTCGACAGGCTTTAGAATTGATTATAACTGTGTGACAGAACATGTTATGAATGTGACTAATTGTTGGCTATGCATATTTGTGTTTTGGGATCATGGAGAATTCTAGAGAGAGGATCATGTTTTTTCAAGCCAGGTGTGGACAAAAGTGGTGTAAATGGTGGTGTTTTCTTAATTACAAATAAATTTTGATATCTTGCTTTCTAAGCGGTGTGTTTAGTAGTTTGTGCATCAATTCACTGTAGTGCTAACACAAATAGTCACCACAATCAGTACAGAAACCAGTGCCGGACTGTTGGCTAATAATCTACACCCCCCACCCACTCTCCTTTTGGACCCATTTTTGGAGAACTTGAGAGTTGGCGGAGCCCAGGCACAGAAAGCGGTCAGGCACTTCGACATGGAAGTGATTTTCAAAAGCGAAAGGAGGACGAACGGATTGACGTCTGCTTAATGTAAGATACGGTGAGGCCAGGCACTTTGCCAGAGCCATAGAGACACTCAGGGGATTACGAAGCAATGCGTGTCCAATTTATTCACGCCAGCCCGTCAGTAAGGGACTGGATGCATCCATTGTGCGCTTATCTCTCTGACGAAACCCGTGCGTGTCAGCCCACGACCACGAAAATATGTCAGCGATGAAACAAAAGCTAATTGTCAAACTTAGACACAACGTGTAACGCAACACAAACCTGGATTAGAACGCGGTGGCCTCTGTACGGTTTCTGAAATGAGTAGAATCTTTAACGTTCTATAGGCGGATGGAGTTGTTCTTTGACAGCTACTGTAATAATGAGAACAGGTTTGCCTGCCAAAACTTTCTGCTTAGCAACAGATTATTTTATTGGCTGATTAAGATATTTAACATTTAGAATGTGGCTACAGTGTTGTTATGGTACATCGTATAGCTACTGCAGTGTCAGTGTTACACAGTATAGCTGCAATGTTGTAATTAAACTATATTGGTGCTTACACACAGTTATTTGTTACAATATATATATTGCACAAAGCAGAATTAGTAAGCCATCTTGGTATTATAACCTTGGATTTACAGCACTGCCAAGCAGTTCCCATGTAATCGCTATGGATTTACCAATGTTTTTCTTTCTTTCTTTTCTTTTTTGGCAAACAAGACTAACCGAGGTGTTTTTGGCTACGTTACCATGGCATCACCATTAGAGTTGCTATGGCATTACCATAGTGTTACTTTTACAGACAGGTTTGAATGTTACCAAAAGAAGTGAAGAGTTTGTTTCATAGATTGCATTGGCAGTGAAATACTATAGCATTTAACAAAAATATGTACTGTCAGAACACTTAGCTTTTAATTTGACATGTAAAAGCATAAGAGTTTCATAAATTACCTAAACTCTTGACTCTCATCCTGACATGCTGATGTCTAAATTATACAATGCTGACCATTGCTTTTATTTTTTCTGACTAGACCGCTTTTAGTACGTAGTGCTTGTTATGCATTACGTAGATGGAGTGGATTACAAAAGATGCTAAAATTAGGTACACTTGTGTCTTCTTGAAGTGAGAGGCAAGGTTTTTCTGAAACAATGTCTGCGTTTAAAACTTTCTAGTACATACATCTCTGTTTATGTACATACATTGTGCACACATGCAAGGCCATTGTTGATTATTGAGAAAGAAATTGATATACAAAAGCAATGATCAATTGAATGTTTTGTGGTGGTTTGTAATTTAAAAAGGCATTATATATAAAAGGACGTCATGGAAGCTTTTCCTCTAGTGGACTTAGACAGATGACGTCTGTACTTGTTGAAGTATTCGCCAAAATATTACAAATAATGTCAATCTGCAGTCAAATGGCATAGTGGCACTGCGTCTGGATAAGTTTGACAGGTGAGGAAAAACATTATCCTGTAGTGATGTTGAATATGATTAAATATCCTTGCGTCAGGAGTAAAACTGTCTAATCAATAAGCTGCCTTGGATGCGCCGTACGTGAAATAAAGGTTTAGTAAAGGCGATATTTGTGTGTGCGGTAGAGAGAGGCGAGTATTGGTAGAGCGTCCCCTCCCTTCCCTCTCTCTCTTTAGCTCGCGCGCGTTATTTTCCAGCTCGGAGCCTCAAACCCGCGCGGCTCGATCGATTCGCATTGATTGTCCCTGACGAGCTGCTCCACTTTCTAGCCAATGTCAGCCCGTCTGCGATCGGGAAGGAGAGAAATGAAGGAAAATCTCTGCCGCCCTGGCGGTGTCATTTCCACACACTTCGGTTGGCCGCCTGCCAGCAGACAGGACATTCAAAAGAAGCGGAGTGGACTGGGCGAAACTAGGAGCCGAACGACCACATCTGACCGCTGTTTACAAGAACAGACCGCGCAATTCAGAGGGGTTACATACATATCACAAGAACAATGGTCGTGTAAGGCGTCACTGGTGTAAACGAGTATTTTAAAAGACGTGTACTCCTTAAAAGTTATTAAAACGGACGCATTTCCCACATTTATTCTTAATGCGTAAAAATAAAATGGCAGCCCGTATGATGTAATTGTGCTTTAGAATTTGGCCAGTTCTATGACACTAAAGCTTAGGTCATATAAATTATATACATAAATATATATATTTAAAACAAACAGTATTAAAAAGTGTAGAACATTATTAAAAGCTTTATGTTTTATGATCCTATATTATTTGGAATGAATTCATTTTTCTAAATGAAGCAGAATAGTAGGATTACAAAGTCATGCAGTCACCACGTGCATTCTTCTGACATTGTTTGATGGTAAATATGAATGTGTTCAAGGGAAGTTCAGTCTTAAAGAGGTATGACAACATATCAACTTTTGCTCATAGAGAAAAAAATCACTGGCTGCACAGCGCACAGGGAGACTGGAGCCGACACAAACATCAGCCAGTTACATTAACCCTATCATCTTTACAGCGCGTATATATCTCCCGAAACACCTCACACGTTACAGTACAACGTTTAAACGCCGTCGAAAAGAAACACTGCGTGACTAGTAATGTCTTTGTTTATCTCTGTATTTTCTCCGTCTCGGCGGCGCGGAAAGTCCAGTTCGGTTTTTACGCCGGGCTCCAAAAATCTATGAAATGTGTTTGCATGTTCTTCTGGATGTAGAGGTGGGATTGCGAGAATCGAAAGGTTGGTGAGCCCACACGCTCGGCTTCCCAGAAAGTACGTTTAGCAATAATTTACTATTCTCTTCCTCACGCTCTCCACTCGGTCGAAGGCTACATGATTTCTGCAAGTGGCGAATAAGGTTTTTCTCCCTTCTTTTTGCCATCAATCTCTACGACAGGCTTGGAGAAGGGGCGCTCGGACAGTGGAAGCCCTCCCCTCCGCTCGGATCTGCCTTGGTAGGTGCGAATAAAAAAGGGGCCAGTGTTTGCAAATATGCAGATACATTGAAGGGGGGCATCATACTTTGTTGAAGTCTGCTCAAAGTTGGGATGTCATCTTCCTAACGATCTTGTTGGCTGGGAGAACGGGAGAATGATTGTGCCGTACATTCTCATTCGTGCTGCTGCAGACCGTATACAGGCACCGCAGAGACCGAGGTTTCAGATCATTGAGTCTAGACAAAAGGTATTTTTGTGCTGCTCTAACGTCAAATAAAATTAAGATCAGCTACATATTTAGCGAACGGACATTGTGGACTCGTTCCTTTAAACGTTATTTGTGTTTTTAAAGGGCAACATAACATTGCTTCCCAGGAAGTAATATTCCTTCCTTTGATTCTTTACAATTTATCCGATTTGATCAAAGTTATCGAATTCCGTGTTTCAATTCACAGACTATGCAAATGTAATGATATTTCAATGGTGTGATTGACTGTGAAACTTAACACTCCTTAAATATTTGCTAGTAAAATGATGTCGCTGAGCTTTGATGCCGATGACGTTTATGATAGTTGCTCCAGCATGTAACGACAGGTGGTATTGTAGTTGATGATCGTTATAAGAGTGCAACTTTTGCTATACCAGCACATCTGTGCATTTACTAACACATCGATCGTGCCCATTGCGTGTTGAAACTGCGTGTTATTAATAATAACATTACTGCAATTACAGGGTCTTTAACCGTATCGATCATGTGTTGTTCAGTCGCTCGTGATGTGTGATGATTTGTGCGTCTAGTCGGAGCGGGATTAGGCAGAAATGTGCGCTTCATTGTTCGCCGGGAGGTTATTATCAGGCTGATGTCCCCGTGGAAGCGTCGCGGAGAGCGCGCGAGCGTTTACTGCTGCAGTCCGCGACCAACAGCGCGCGGCGCTCACGAACGCACAGTTTGTGTGATCGCCAGTCATTAACTTTTCACATTGACGCAAGAAGTTGAAGAAGTTTTGACTCGCGTTTAACTCTGAGCAACGCAAACGATCAACGCACCGCTCGATAAAACCCGGTCATACGATGAGGAAAAACACGCATTTTGCCAGCGATTGCGTCCGCCGGATCTCGTGCGTAACCGTGTTCGTGTGTCAGTGCTTGCGTGTGTGTGTGTGAGGAAGAAAGGAGAGCGGCAGGGGGAGATAGGTGTGTGTGTGTGTGTGTGTGTGCGCGCGCGTGTGTCTTGGGGGAGATGTTACGTTGGACTCCGCATTACCTGAATTACTCGATATCTGCCTGCGTGACGTTGCGAAGCAACCTCACAGTGAATTTTTCTCCCGTTAGAGGCTTCAGCTGTTCAGTGGCACGATTTAGCAAATGCCTCCTCCATTATCGGCGTTGTGTTTTTGCAAGTTAATAATTACAAATGTTCCAAGTTTACGTCCCAATGTAAATAATAGTATAGATTACAAATTAAACGCATAATATACATATTAATTGTCACACGTTGACATAATTATATATACGTGATGCATGATGTTGGTGACTGCTGGTTGTATAAATGATCAATGATATGTGTGTTTGTAGTTTATGCATTGTTTAAAGCTCTCTGCAGGATGGTCTCTTTTAGGTCGTTTTTCAGTAGGGGAGGACCAATTAGTCGCATGCTTGTCCTCAGGGAGGAGGCACCAGCTCTCATTGCAAACAGCTTCACATGACATGACCATTAGAGGCCCTGCGACCTAAACATGCATAAATAAATACATTTGCCAGTAATGTTTCAGTTCACAGGGGAGGCATACACTAGTCTTCCTATTAAGTTTTTAAGCAAAAACAAGTCAGAGCAGATATCAGCTTCATAACTGAATCAGTAAATATAAAAACATAAAACAACAAGATATACAGTTGCATTTAAAACCACACATTTTTAAATATATGATCAATCAAAACCGGAAATTAGAAGGGAAAGTATTTTATGAAAATAATTTTATGGATTACAGGAAACAGACACTAACTTTTTAAACCATTCTCTCAATTTGCGGTTTGGCGTAATTAGCTATTATCTGATTTATGAGTAATATCACTCAAAAATCTCCAGAGACGTCTTTATGTGCCTATTTTGTGCTTAATACATTTAATGAGTCTGCTGAATATGTCTGGTCCCAGTCTTAGTTTTCTCATAACTCCCAGTCTATTGCAGATACACTGATCAAGTCAATAACATTAGATTTATTCAGCATCAAACACATTTTTGCCTTAGATAACGTTATACCTCAATTTTTGATTCTATTGACGAAAAGAAAGTAAGGAACTGAAAATAAATACAGAATTGTTGTCTGTGTCATAGTGTTAATGTCGTATAACAAATTGGTTAAATCAGAGCATTAGCACAGTTTCAGTTAGTTAACCTTTAACAGTACTAGCTCTAGTATTGGTATTTGCAGTAACTGTTTATAAACCACAGACAATGTTTATAATTGTTAGTCACATAATGTTTTCAAAATGCCTTTTTTGTTTGTCCAAACCTAACTAGTTAACTAAAACACTTAGCTAGTTTGTTGGTTTACTGACCAGCTATAATTACAGCTGGTTTTACACTGTCTGTGACCACTGTGAAAATAATTTAAATAATTTGGCTTCTGTTTGAGAGCGATTTTTACTTTAACAGTGCCATTATTTCTACTGTTATTTAACTTTGCATGTTGGTATAAGTTGTGTGGGTGGCATTGCCTCTTCCTGTTCTTCTGTATGTTTCTTGATCTCTGAGCCTGTGTTTGAAAATGAATCCTCTCGTGTAATTCCAAGTGACCAGGGTCACTGTCATTAGTCATTTGTTGCCTTAGATCAAAGGATAATATCCTCAATGGCGAATATCTAAAATTTCCAACACATTGTATTCACGACAAAGTAGGAAATTGTAGTTTATGTAACCTAATGACAGCTTTAGGGAAAGATCTATTTATATTGAATCCTGAACTTGTTATGGTTTCATTTTGTTTTCAGATGATATGAGGTAATGTTGGTGGTATATGACTGAACTTACAGTACGGCTCTGCCGTGTCCTCTGTCACCCCTAACCAGTCAAACATTATTGATTATGAAGAGTAAAGAGCAGTAATGCACAAGAGAGCAGAAGTGATCAAATTGATGTATTTTGACAATCTCCCAACACCAGAATCTTGAGTGCTGGAGCAAAACATGCTACAAAACAAAAAACTGTTAAAATTATGTATCTGCTCTCTTTTTCTCACAAAATGCATGTTTTGCCTTGTCAATAACTCGGTGTGGGTCAACACTGTCAGATGTTGTACACAGTAATGTGTCAAATGTTTAGTATAAATATTGACAAATCTGGCATTCACTTTAAGTAATGAATGAACTGAAACCACAGGATGAACATTGAATTGAAACTGATTTGACTGTTGTCACCACAGTCAGTCTGAAATTCTCCGTTTTGACAAATTAACAACAATAGCGTAATTTGCATATCACACATGCATTAAATGCTGTATAGGTAGCCATTTTAATGTTGGTAACTAACAGGAACTAATAGGAATTGTTCAAAATAGGATTAAAAGAGAGTTGATACATCATGGTTGTGACAGATAGTGTAATCTAACATGACATTAGATGACCTACCAGAGGCTGTGAACTTGTTTAACTCAGCAGATGAAATATGGAAAAAGGACCTTGAAGGCTGACTTTGAATTTGCCTGATTTTAAGTGTTTTCTGACAGTTTTAACTAAAGCTTTTTATTAACTGATGTCAGGATATATTACTAATGTTTCTTAAAAAGACATATTTCTGTTTATCTTCGGTTTATATATCTAGCCAATGAGGGGTAGAGTTATGCTATGATAGCAGCTGGTTTTAGAAGTAATAAGCGGTAATGTAATATTGTAATCTCAATAAAACAAAAAAATCAAGCAACATTATACAGTTGTGTTAAAGGAACAGGTCACACAGAAACAACAATTTCCTTATTATTGGCTCATGTCACCCCAGATTTATATGACTTTCAGTGTTCAGATGGACACAAACAAAGACTTTTAGTCCCAAAATATTGCAGTTCCAAAATCCACCATGCAGTGATAATTTCTGAGTTACCTGTACCTTTAAGACATAACATTCTAGTAAACATCTCTGATTAATTTCTAAGTGAAAATGCTTCTATTTTTAAATCTAATGGCAAGTAAGTTTGTCCCATGTGTGAATAATCAGCGCAAGATATATTATTATTCCTTCCTTCCGTTTTCTATTTAAAGAGCATAAAATGTGCTTGAATACATCAACATGTGCATTTGCTGTCACATACAAGGATCAGCATCAGTTTAGATGAACTGATTCTGACCATGTGACCATGGGTTCAGGATAAATGTGTTAGCGCAGGTCTTAAATATTTTGTCCTGTCTGTTTTTATTTCAGTCGGTTTATTTATTGACTCGTCTGACTTTTTGTCAAATATTTTATCACCAGATTTCTCCGAAAATAATAAAATCAAGCTTTGAGCTATAAGTGCTTCATTATCCTCTACCGAGCTACTGATTACATGGTTAAGGGTCTGATTACACAAGCTTTTTTTGAACGAATACAATGCATTGCATTACAACCATTCATAAGCATGCTTTTGAATGGAGCTGGGTTAATTGCACTGAGTTCTGGCTAGCCGTCTTCACAGCTGCTAGTGAGGTATTATGCTACTGCGGTTGTGTGGCCTGAAGTAGCGTTCGCACACCTTAAACCGCAGCACGTAATCGGGTTTATTAAAAGTCCTCGACCCTCAGTCAAGCTTGAACGGCGCAACACCTGTGTCAGTGAGCTTCCTGAAACTGAGTCATCTGCCCTGTTTATGGGGCTTTGTTTAAAGTCAAAGGGCCTATATTTTTGTGAATTCAGCAACCACTTTAGATACCTGTGGCCATTGCATTCCAAATTGTTCAGAATATGTCATTGTTATTGTGTGTAACCCATTGCCGTTGTATACGAACGCAAATTGTACGTTAATTATTGGACAGCGTGTTCTTCTAACTGAGGAGTTTGTCTGAGGCCTGTTTCACGCTGCATGTGAAAGTAATGCGTCTTCTCCACGCATTTATTTTGGTGCTCACATTAACAGGTAACATTCACACTGCCCATGCAGAGACACTGAGCCTGTTTTGCAGCGTGTAGAGCACTGAACTCCCCAGAAAGTATGTGTTGAAAATGTACCGTTAAGCTCCTTATTCACACAGTATTTTGCAATATGTGTGAAGCAACGTAAAATACTTCAGAAAACTCAGAAGCAATGCGAAGTTCCACACACACAGTGACAGACACAGATATCACTTTCTGTTCTCACAGGAAATCTCATTTTATCAGTTTATAGACACAGTTTAGACTTTGTGTTCCATTCCGTGCAGATTAATTAGGCTTTGAATGTAAATGTGATTCACCTGATATAAATGAGAATCATTTGCTATTATTGGTATATTTTAGGGCAAGTTTTAAAGTTGAAATTGAGTTGAAAATTCCTGTTTTTTTATTTTCCACATAGAGGCGAATCAGGGACATCTTTGCCTGTGTGAAAGCACAACATGAACCTGTCGTTTTTTTTGTTGTTGTAGTTCTGCAAATAAACTTTTTGTGTGCACAGTTTGAAAAATACATAATGCACAATATTTTTTATATATATAACAAATGTACAATGGTCTGTCAAAGAAGAACGAAATGAGACAGAAAATGAATGTGGCAATGACAATAATTGTGACTTAATCAGAAACATCTGTGATTTAATTAGTCAGGAATGTTGGACGAGAGAAAAGTACATATGGTTGACAGAATGTGGGTGTCACAGATTTGAAGAGGGATTGACAAAGCTGACAAAGTCAAACATGGAAAAGCCAACATTGTTATATTGGAATATTTCAGCTGTAAATCCTGAGAATACATGTGTGGAGGCCGGAATGAACAATTAAAGGTGAAGTGTGTGATGTTTATACAGCTGGTGTCGCTAATCAGAATGACTGTTTCCAAACAAGTTTCAAACACGGATGGTTCCACCCCTAACTCACACTCATTGGTTGAGCCAATGTTGTTATATTAAAATTCTGTTTAGTGCCACATGTGGTACAGAAATCACACACTTCACTTCTACTTAATGATGGACCTGATTTTGAAGAGTTAACTGACTGACAGGAACTTAAGTCAGCGACAGACAGATTCACTTAGAGATATTTCAGCTTAACACAATTTCTGTCACAGTCATTTGTTATAGGAGCAAACTGAAGGGATCTGACAATGCTTAGTAACCGTCGCATGCTGTAAGATGGTGAACAGGCTGATGTTTGCTTTTATTTGCAATGAGATCGATGGCTGCATATTACCACAAATAACATCCGGATCACTGGGTAGCTGTGTGACTGTATTTTCTCTTAACTGAAAAACTTCTCAGAACAGGAGAGGAAACAAATCGATTCATTTATGTCCAGTGGGCTTATTTGCTAAGTCATTTTGTGGGCCCATTTCCATCACCCTAATGGTTACTCTGGGAACAGTAATTAAGCAAGTAGTGCTAACATTGAGCCACCTGTCCCTTGCCTTTTGCCTTTTGCTTTTTTTTACCACATCTGACTGGCCACACAGTTTCTATAGCTAAATGGTGTGTTATGTCCTAAGTCCAGTTTATCAGCTTTTATTGTTTTATGTGCCACCATGACATACATGCATTCTGCTAAATTTCTTTTTTTTAAAAACAAGCTGAAAATCATGAAATGAATTACAATTTGTTATTTTATTGTGTAGTTTTATATGTTTAATAGATTTAACCGAGCACATCTGAGATCTTTCCAAGCGTTTCCCCGGATTATTCTGGAGGTTCCTCCTTGGGGGAACGTACCTTTGTTGGAATTGTCTTTGGTTTAGGGTTACTGTGTTTCATAACCTGAATTTTTGAGACAAAAGAGCAGCACAGATAATATCATATCTGTATCGCAGAGATGATGGATTGGAGCGCACCGTGAGGAGGGGAGGGGGCAGGGTGGTCGTTTGGTGTGTGGTGGTCTGTGGCCAACTGTTGGCTTGGTGCAGCGACCATAAGAGTGGAACGGATTTGAGATGTGCCATATTGCCATTCCAAGCCAGGATAAAAGAGAAACCACAGGCTGTCCGTGGCAAGCTAGCATGGTCTGTTAGAGACATGCTTTTCTCCTTAGGTTTAGATGGGAAGTGAGTCATTGCCGCTAATACAGAAAACGCTGCTATGTAATTTCACTGTTTTTGGGACGTGAAGGTTGGGTGCTTCCACAGTCCCAGCAAGAGATGTGTGCGGTGGGGAAGGTTTGGCAGGCGTAAGGTAAAGCAGCCTGGTGCAGTGTGGCCCCTGGTTTGAAACACAGTGGAAGAGAGAGAAAAAGAGAGAGAGAGGCTGGCTGTGGTCCGTTGGCGCCACAGACCCCTGAGCTGGGGAGAGAGCGGGGGCTGCGCTCCTGCCTTTGAAGCTTTACCTCCCACTAATTCTGGCCTTCCAATTTCCACACACTGCGTAGATCCCTTCACATCCCCCCCTCCCTCCCTGGCCCTTTGTTTGCCTTATAAGGACTGGCCCGGCCATTTCCTCAGCTTTTCTCAGTGGGGTTGTGCGTGTGGGCGTTTGTGGAAGTCTTTACTGTGGATGGGGGGGGCAACCAATAAACAATAAGTGTTGGGTTTTTGGTTTTGAATTGGTATCAGTGGTATTCTGTTGTATTTCATATTTCACCACAGTTGACAACATGTCTCTAGGTCTTAATATTTAATAAAGTTCAAAACATCAAATTAAACAGTAGGAAGTGTATACATAATCTGTACTGAGAGATGTGGTCTGGTTTATGTCTGCCCAGGTGACATCAGGTAACAGTTAATTGCAGTAGAAACCGGTTTATACGTTTCCTGTGACTTGTTTACACCTGGTGTTAAGATTAGTCTATAAACAGGTGTAGGGGGTTCAAAACATTATTTGATTTCTCAAACCACAATTGAAAATGGTTGAAATCACGTTTGTAGTGTAGGCTTGTTTAGACTAGTGTAGATCTGTCTTGATGTGCCTCATTAAACTGTGAAGAATTTACATATACATGTTTATGCAAATAATATGTCTAACATATGTCAGCATTGACAGATTATGTGAAGAATACTTATCCAATGTTCACTTAAACACTGAAGTTGTCACATGTAGTTGAGATGTTAAAGTCTGATCAATTGTGGAAGTACATACAGTGTAAAAACTGAAACATTAATGTAGATTAAACAGTTAATCTACATATCTACAATCTGCATACATTTAATAGAAAATGTTTGAATGCATACTAAAATCTTTAATAATATTAACTTTAGATTTTTTGACCTGACAATTCTATAATACATATTAGATAAAGGAGGATATTTGTTCCTCTAATAAAGCATATTTTGTACTGGCTGTTTTACCTTGGGTGAGGCAGAAACAGTAAACCGTGTTTTTCTGAAAAGTAAACCAATTTGCCGTGGAAAACTGCTAATTGCATATAAACACGATTATATGGTGTAGTTTCTCTATTATTCACAGTGTTTTCAGTCAGGATGTCTGGCTCTGTTGCAGTTCACTACTCCCTCGTTTTTGCTTTACTCCTTCAACATAGTGTTTGAAGATAAATGTACATATTGATTTCTCTGGCACAGTAGGGGCATCAGTACAGCACTCAATAAAATGTTTGAGCTATGCGAAATAAAGGCCCAAATTGCTGCTCACTGTTCTCAGTCACTGCTTTTTTGTTGTCAAGGTCTCTTTTAAACATCAGCACATCTTAAACTTTTTTCTTTTTCTCTTCTTCTGTCTTTGTGTCTTAGTTTACAGGTTGCAGGTTGAAGGATGTGGATGAGGGCTGAATTCTAGAGCAAACGGCGACGGTGTCTGCCTGCCATTGGCTGGCCAATTTGCCTGTTAAGGGGAGGCTCCACCCTTACCTGGGTATTGAGTTGACCGTAAGCACTGCCTGGCTCCTCCCTTGCCAGCCCCTGTCCCCTCCCCAACCCCGCCCCCCTCCCAGGCACACACCCCGGGGCTGGACCATGTCTGGCGGACAGCCAGAGGGCAGCCGGACACCCAAGGCTCAGGACCAGGACGTGGACCAGGACGAGGACAAGCGCAGCAGCAGGGAGGATAGCCCTGTCATCGAACGCCGCAACCGCAGCGGCATCATCAGCGAGCCCCTCAGCAAGAGCCTAAAGAGGTCTCGCACCCTCTCACAGTACACTGCCGCTTGCCCCCAGACCGCCAACGGACTGAAACACAACGGTCAGGCAAAAAGCCACGCAGCCAAACCCCAGCCTGCGCAGCAGCAACAGCAGCAACCTTCTGCCTCGGCCCTGGTGCCGAGCAAGCTGGACCGGACCCTGGAGCAGGTGTTGGAGGGACAGAACGGCCTGTTGCACTTTGCCCAGGCAGCTGCGCTGCTTAAGCGGGCAGGCATGGAGCACATGCTGCTGCCAGGGGGAATGGGAGTGGGCGTGGGCGGGGTGGGGGGCGAGGTGGGCACAGTTGACCTAGAGGGGGCGTCGGTGGCCGATACAGTGGGGGGCCACACAGACTTCCCCTACGGCTTGGGCGGAGGCTTTCCCTTCAATCCGGGGCTGTTCATCATGACACCGGCCGGAGTCTTCCTCGCTGACAGTGCACTACACATGGCTGGCTTGACGGAATACCCAGTGCAAAGCGAGCTGGCCTCCGCCATTAGCTCCGGGAAGAAGAAAAGAAAACGCTGTGGCATGTGCCCACCTTGCCGGCGCAGGATTAACTGCGAGCAGTGCAGCAGTTGCAGAAACCGCAAGACGGGCCACCAGATCTGCAAGTTCCGCAAGTGTGAGGAGCTGAAGAAGAAACCGTCTGCTGCACTGGAGGTAAACGATACTGAGACTGTGACCTTTTAGCAGTGGCAAGTGCTTTTGTTGTAAATGAATTCCATTAGTTACTACTTTGACTAATAGGAATATGCAACAATGTAATGAAGAAATGCACAATAACCTTACCTTTATTGCTTCACATTTAGACAACTTTATAGATAATGGCAGCGCGGCTGGAGCGTCAGCTGACGGTTAGGTTGAGAGATGAGGCTGTGGGGTGACAGGTGGCACTGGAGGTAGTGGGGGAGGGAGATACGGCCAGACAAGCGCCATGGGGTTTGTTCTAATCTGCCCCCCGCTGCGGGATCACGTCAGTCTTCCCACTTCCTGCCTCTGTGACACGACTAGGACGCTCCTCAGAGACGTGACGCCCCCCAATAGGGCGGCTTTTATAGGTCTCTGCATTATTAGGGTCAGTTTACAGTTTGGTTTTGTTAGCTGTTTACGTCCTATATGTGGGATCAGGAATCACTTGTATTGAACATACTTTTATCCACATCTATATCCACATCTATATCAGTCCATCGCTACGGTTTTAAGAGTAGCAGGGGCGTGATGTGTACATATTTTTGTGTTTTTATGAACTACGTAATCCATCTGGCCACAGGGCTGTCATCTGGAGCACCAGGTGTCAGTGACGAACAGTCCACCCCCTCCTCCCTCCCGGCAGTGTGGGCTGATGGTCCTCCAAACTTCTTACTGAGGTCATCCCAAGTTGTTTTGATAGTTCAAATACTCAAACAGTGTTTGATTTACACGTGACTGTTTTGTATAAAGTATGTACATGTCAACACAGAATCAAAACAGATTATCTACTTAATGCACATCACTAATTTGTGAACAAATGATCAGTGCATGTTATTCCAAAGAAAATATGCTTGTCTTCATAAACCATAAGTGAAGTGTAATACCCAACTGTCCTTTTGTGCTGGTGTGAGTTGGATAAAGTTACCCAATAGCTATTCAGGCATTGTTTTAGCAAACTTTGAATTAGATCTATGGCTTTATTTTGGTGTTGTATGTCATGCTCAATTTAAACAATCCAGTTAATTCTGGATTCAATTGATAAAATTATATTCCTACATTTTACCTACCTTTTTTTAATATTCTGGTTTTACTCTTGAACTACTCTTGAATTTTACTCTTGAAGTAAAATGGGTTGCAATTCATGTTACCTTTAGGAATATTTTGGTAGTTAGCATGTAGCTTTTCAGAACGTTTATCATCAACTCATATAATCGTCAGACAATTCATTCAATTTTTTAAGTAATTGTAATCGTCATTACCAAGACACATTACAAAGCCTTATAATGTTATATATACTTTGAAATTTCAGTATGTATTCACTAATTTTCATGCTAGTTAAAGGGTTAACACCTTAGAATCTCAAATTAAAAAGAAATAAAGTTTTTCTATAAATAAAGAAATTCTGTCACATCTTAACATTGTGCAACAGTTTCCCATGGTAGAATTTCACATAAATTGATCTGTTGAGAGCGTGGCCTGTATCCCTGTACTGCCCGAGTGAAAAACAGTTACAAAGAACAATCTGCTCATTTGTGTCGTCAGTCATTGTAGCTTTACTGTGTCCCTGGTGGAGACATTCACTTCCTGTTTCTGTGCCTAACTATGCATCAGTCTCTTTTGACTTATGAAGGGAGTCAAATTATTCAATTAGTCTGAAGTACACATATGCTTACCTAAAATGAGTCTGTGCTATATTTATCACTGAAAAGCATTTGTCCTTTTTGATGACTTCCACACGCAATAAAATCTTGAAAGAACTCTTTGGTTGTTTTGCGTGCTGTTTACAGAATTATCATTAAAACGGCGTCTGTGAAAATAACAGCAGGGTTATGTTGTGGCGTTAATATTTCAGTCATTAAAAATGGTCTGATAATTTCATGTTACGGCTGCTGCCCCAGCTGTCCAGTCAGTGTGAAGTCAAACAAGGTCGTCTGTGATGCGTCTCCGGCAATCCGGGCGATGAAAATGTGCCTAAAACATAAAGCGGCGCCGTTTTATGGTTTCTTAAATAGATGTTAATTTGAGCGCCTACCATGATGGGAATAGTTTTGCACTGAGGGTCTGAGATGTGCCACACCTGCTGTTTTATAGCTGCTAGATGAAGTTAAAACAGCACTCTGAAAACCAAACAGAGCACAACATATCGATTCATATTTCTGGTGTAAAGCGAATTTAGGAATTTGCATTTAAAGTTCAATTGCTACGTTGTGTGTAGCACAGTAGTCACAAAGTTGTGCTAATCATAATCGCATAAAGCCAGTTATGCATGCTTGAAGATTCTTAGATTAAAAATATGACTTTTTTTTGTACCAGTTCATTGTAACAAATGCAAAATGTTTGAGTCTGACTGAAAAATCTGTTTGTTGGCTAAATATCCAGTTTAGGTTTTTAGGTTTAGCTTTTTTGGAAATAGTTTGTTACTAGCTAGTCCAATGTGATCATTAGTTGGTCCAAGATGGTCTACCATCTTAAGATTAACCTACCATCTAGATTAAGTTAGTCAAGATGGTTTTTAGAGCATAGTGGTTGGTCGACCAGCTAATGACTAGCTTAGAGCAGCCAGAAAATTAGCTACTACGTTCCAAAACTTCCTGCAGAGCCTTAACGTCACCATTGACCTTTACACTTCAAATCTGCAAACTTTGCAAAACTGACAGCACTTCTGAAAGGTGAATGATAAATCACTTAGCCTGTTTGTTGGTGTGTTATATGGAAAGGACTCCATGATCTTATAATCATAAGCAAGGAATAAGATAATTAAAACTCAAAATACAGCAGTTTTGCTGGTGAACCTGGTAGAAATAGTTTTGGACGTCTGGCCCAAGTCTGAAGTCTTGCTAGTTAAGCTAGTAAAGAAGTCCGGTGGGGACACCAGCATCCAAAACACGTTTTCAGAGACTCACTTGTGTTGCTGTGTTCATGGTGAAAATAATGGCAAGTTTTTCACGTGTTTAAGAGTGTTTGTGGAACAGGGAGGCAGTGATCTTGTAGTACAGGGCTGTTTGCAGCTTTCACAATGAACTGCTGGCATCTCAGAATGNAGCGTGCAGACCATCAAGGCCTTTGCCACCTCACTGACTGGAGATGTGGGGAATTATTTTAGGAAGCTTGCGTTTGAATGGAAATAGAAGAACGTAAGAGGAACGTAAGAGGAACATAGGGGAACGAGCACCCAGAAATTCCATCACACTGCTTGTGTTTTTTTATTCATATGAATCAATGCACACAAATGAGTTTGTTAGCGTAAGTGTCTGTCTATAAATATTGTGAGGAATTTACTATTCTTGTTGTGACTCGTGTATCTTGTACTGTGTACCGTGTTGTATGATGCCAGATGTTCTACCAACGTGTTCAAGGCTCTTATTCCACATATAGACGCTAGTTGTTAATTTGCGCTAGTGTGCCTAGCATGTGCTTTTTTTCTGCAGACGCTCTTATCGCCAGATGCTAAGACGTGCATGTGTGTTTACTTAGCAATATTTTCTGACAAATTTCTCCCAGAAGACAACAAAATCTGACTTTTATCAGTTCTGTAAGTGGAAGAAAAAAGCTTGTAGTCTTTACTGTGTGAACTGGAATTCTGTTCAAACAGTAAGTGTTTACATCATCTCATTTAGATGAGTAAACATGTTTGTGTATGTGTATGCATGCATCCACTGACGTGGCCATTAGAGAGAGGGGTTTGATTTGAGATGATTGTGTTATCACTCCTGTGAAAGGTGGAGATTGTCTCTTCTTGATATGCAGACAGAGAGAGATGCTGTCACGCTGCGCCTTTACCTGACACCCCAACACACACACACACACACACATACACAGAGTCTTATGTAAGTGCATCCTATGAAATGCATGCAATTGGATCAGGTGTATGTGATCAAACATCTAGTCAATTAAGTATATGGTTTTGTACATTACTAGTTACAATATCACATCAACCACATGCTACTAAATTTAACAGTGCAGATGAAATAGTGCAGATGAAATAGTGCTTTCTCATCCACATAGGTCAGTAATATAGAGCCGATGTCCCTCAGAGGAAACCAAACACTCAGCAAAGCTGAGTAACTTATTCATAGAAAAATCAATAAATAGATTAAGATTTTTCTGTTGTCACCTTTTACTGGAGCGATGACCTTGGAAACGCTTGCTGCCAAGTCGTCTAGTTGTCAGGGTCCACTGTTTGTACAGGTTTAGGGTGAAAGTTCATGGGTCAGGCATCATAGTGGTCGCCCGTGGGGTCATCTTCTAAAAGAGGACTGGGCGTTGAGGTCGCTGCTGGTGGGGTAGTCAGAGGGCAAAGGTCAAAACCGTCACATTCTCAGGGGCTCGTGTGTGGACACACCCATAGTGTGGGTTTGAATTTCACATGCTGTCAGCTGGTTGCTGTTGTTTTTTTCAACTGTGTTGAACACACAGTTTAAAATGAGTATTTATTAAAATTTTCATTCAGGTATCAAAATTACTCAGAGGAGGAAAACAAACAAGCAGACTAATAAGCTGATACAGCATGTGCGCATCAGAATTTATTCATTATTTACTCATCCTGATGTCATCCTTGTATTACTTTCTTTTGTCCATGAAACACTAATTCATATCTTACATAACATTTTACATTTATTTATTTGGCAGAAGCAACTTAAGTAATTTCAAGGTATACATTTTTATCAGTACTTTCATTCCCTGGGATCGAACCCACAACCTTTGTACCACTAACGCAATGACAATAAATTGTCTAGGTTTCTGTTTCCATACAGTGAAAGTAAAAACAGCTTTATGTTTTTGAATAGATTTACACTTTATTTGTTTTATATTTAAAACCTCTTGTTCTGTTTTTTAGATACTTTGTAGGAGGGTTAGGACTGTAGAAGGGTGTCACATGCCTAAACCTAATGAGCTGCATCACTCTGTATTGTCCACATACAGTATAAAGCTTCTCAGATGGAATCCAAACTGAAATGGAACCTTCTGAGTGACTGTTGTGGAACATTCTACATGGTCAACAACTCCAGAGGAATTAACATGGGATTTTGGCATTCGGTGTGTCTCCATTGCTTTAATGACAGTGTAGACACTCCAGGCAGATGGATCCAAAAGTTTATGCACAAACATAAAGCTCTTTGTTATACCATCATGATCTGAGGATATTCCAAAGAAACACCTTCTGTGCTTCAATGGAAACCAAAAGAAATCATATTTTTTGTTCACTGACTAAGTAGTTTAATTTTTTTGTTCACAAATTTGCACAGATTCAGTTATTGACATGGAAACTTTTAACTGTTACTTTGTAAATCCAAAATTGTCTTAATTGTTGTTTTTTTATTATTAATGTGGACTTGTGGCACGTACTTTATATTAGAAGTGAAATAGTTTCAGATTGCCTTTACGCTTTAGAACTGCCTACATTAGCAGGTTTGCAATGCCTTACAAAGCTGTCCAGGTAGACTGTTCACCAAGTTTTGGAACAGAGCTGTTTTCGTTCTCAGCAATAATTTATTGTTATAAATGTTGCCCTTTGTTCGAGTAACTGTCATCTGCCAGAAAATCAAGATTGTGCGCCTTCCAACAGAAAGAGAAATGACCTCCTGAAATCTCATGTCTCTTCCAGGAGGTTAAAATACCCCTGCTATCATGATTTACAGCATGAATAGGATGTGCCAATGGGTAAAGCGATAACATCTCAGAAGAGTAACATCTACCCAGCTGTTGCCCTGCGATCACTATAGCCGAGTCTGTTGGCTGTATTCTGTGTTTGTTTGAGCGTTTAAAAACTAGCAATCTGTCAGCCTTAGTTTGTCTGCTTCAGGAACGCCTGAATGATATTGCATTGAGTATAAGCCTGTGGGCTGGAGCACGTGTGGTCATGTGACTCTAGATGTGTTTGCCGCCCATGGCTCGGTCCAGCGCTGGCGAAGGTGTGAGATTCTGTGCCGCAGTAGCGTTGCGCTGGGGGGAGGCGTTACCTCGCCTTAGCTATGCCTGAGCTTTCGCCCCCCCCGGTTTGAGCAGCGTAACATACTGCTGCTTGCTTTTTCTCACCTGGCCTGGTCTCAGAGCCCACCTATGTTCTGCAAGAAAAGACTAGAGAAAGGAAAAACAGGAGATTTCAGGAGAGGGAAAGCGGTGTGGTGGGCTCTCGACGTGACTGCGTGGTGACTAAATAATGAATGTGGCATATCAAGTTTCACATGGAGCCAGGGCCATGGCCCATGGCTGGAGGGAAGGGGGGGGGGGTTTGAATAGAAAGAACTGGGCAGGAAGGAGGCAGAAGGAGGATTAAATGAATCACACGTCTGCAGAGGAGAACTGATGGAGGGAGATCTGAGTGCGGGTGCATATGTTTCTGAATACTTTTGTGGATAGTTGAATGAATTAGAACATTGTATGTTTGCATAAACACTGAGACATTAAACATCTATATGACAGCATCTAAAACACACAGTGCACAATTTTTGTGTTTAGAGTGATTTCAGTGCTTTTATCCAAAGTGATTTATATTGCTTTCATTGTATACATTATAGCAGTATCTGGGGTTCTTGGGATTGATTCTGTAACTTTGCAATTTATACTACAGGAACACTTTATTCAATTCACAGGTCAACACTTTATTGTATATGTATATTTTATTGTATATGTAAAATATACTTTATTGTATATTTTATTTGTATATGCTTATATTTGTATTAATTATTCCATACAAACAATTTAAATTACTTTATATTAGTCCTATTTGCATTTAATTTATACATTTGCCATTTAATTTGTTCTTGGACAAAGATTTTATGTCAGTTACTTGCTAATGACATGTTGTCTAGTATGTCGGTTACCTGTGGCAACACAAAATTATATCAGAGTAATATCAGATCAGTCTTCCAGGGACTTGTAAAGATCTCTGAAGTACATATGTTAAATGGTTTCATGTTTTACATCTATAGACAATGTTTTTAGACATTAGAACATGTTGATGTTAGTGTTATGTGTAGTATGTCCTATATGTTGAAATATGTGAAATATGTTGTTTCTTTGTCCTCCATTCAGCACTCTACTAAACGCACCCTGTTTCTCTTTCTCCATCTCTCTTGTTCTTTCCGTAAGAAGGTGATGCTGCCGACGGGCGCGGCGTTCCGGTGGTTCCAGTAGGACTGTGACCTCTGACCTCCACCCAAAGCTCCGCCATCAAGTGCAATGCCAACTCTCGCCTGGATCATCTCAGCTCCAACACTGGCTGACAAACACAAAGTACAAGAAAAAAAGACGCAAGACAACTACAAGAAAAAAACATCACAGAATACAGAACAATAAAGCAACAATACAAAAAGAATCAAACGAGTAATGGATGCACCTACTTATTCCTTGAACCAAAAATTAAACATAAATAAAATATCTATGGCAACTTTCATTCCCTTTTATATGTTTCCATTTTGGTACCTTTTTGTCCCTTTTTCAGCAGATTTTTTTCTGTGGCTTAGACATGGAACTGTTCATTGACAAACAGGAATGATGGACTGAGTTTGGACAATCAACTAAATTTCTGTGTTTGGTGTTAATGTTGTTTATGTGTGGAAAGAAACAGTACTTGTGTAGAGAATGTAAATTTTACGGCTATATTTTAAAATTAGTGGCTAATGGCAAGCACTATTGTAATTTAGGACCATTGCTCTTACTTAAAAAACTGTATTTTATGATTGTTTCCTTTTTTAAGTTTGATTTAAATTTATAGTTTTGAAAACTGATCAATGTTTGTCTTTGAAGGGAAACGTAAATATTCCAAAATCTACAAATACACTTTTCTCAGTAAAATTGAAAGAACAAATATGCATCATGATAAACAGTAATTGGAATATAAAATTGCCATTTTTTTGTATGGTTGTTACTACTGGAAGCTTCAAACATTTCGGTTTGTTTTACTGTACTGGCAGCCTTGTGTTATATTATGTCAGATTGCATCATATCACATCATGTAATATCACGTTATATCACGTTTCATAACAGTGCGTTACGTCTCGTGATGTCACGTTATATTACAAAGTGTCACATTGTGTTCTCAATGTGCTGGTCTGAATTTTTATGGAGCCCTCCGCAGCATTTGGAGACAAGCACCTGCTCGGCTCGATCGAACGCACTGAAAGAAATAACGTTTTGTTTTTTGTTTTGCCGGTAGCTACATCTTTTAAAAAAGCAGCAATGTTTGTATTGGATTAGAACTATGGGCTGGTTTTGTGAATAAAAACAAATGCATGTATTTGTGTCAAAAATTTACAGCTGTGATGTCTGTCTATTTGCATGTTTTTTTAAGAAACGGCAACAAATTTACAAAAAAATGATAACAGTATGGAATTGTTCGCAAAATCCTCTAGGTTGTTCCCTTTTCCATTCAAACAGTAAAATAAAAAGCAATGGGACAAGATGTCGTTTTGGGATGCGATAAAATTGTTTGGATTTCTTTGCTTGCCTTCACATTATGAAAAATTTGATCTACATGATGTCTAGAAACTTTACCGGTGTGACAATGAAAGTGAAGATGTGCTGAAGACTGGAACAATGTGCTTCTGTGGCCCACTGATCTTACTTTAATATCACTTGCATTCCTTGGTAAAGTACAGTCTGACATTTAAAGGTAAAAAACACAATTAACAGACAATGAATTATTGATACTCAGCCAATGTCTCTGACCGAGAGTCTTTGAAAGCTAATCAGCAGTAACTTAAATAGGTGGGGAGGCTGTTTTGGCGAATTGGAAGTGCTGTAGATGACAGAAAAACTGTGTGTATGTGGGGGTCACATGGATTTTGTGACCTTATATGGGTAAATTATAAGATGAACCCTTAAAGATGGACACCCACTACTCCGTTGCTAAGAGTTTGTAATGCAGAATTGGAGTCGGGAAATATTATGCCATTATTTATTTAATATTAAAGTTGAGCTTGAGGTCAGATGTACTATTTTGTAAAATGTAAAGAAATTGGTTCATTTAAATATTGATGACTCATTCATTATTGCACAAAAAAGCCCCTCCCACTAATACCAACTGACTAGCAGGTAGCAAATCATGGTTCATGGTTGTAACAAAACTAAACCCTATTGGCTGCAAGACAAATTCCCGCCCAAATTTCATGTCTTAACAGAAAACATTGTAACACAGGGAGGAAATCTGTTTCCACTTCTACACGGTCTTTAACTAATGGGTCTTTGAAAAACAAAGCTTTGTATCTTCCGAAAATGAGGCTATAAATGTAAGACCTTGTAGTGGGTGCCACACTGCTGCACTTTTGGCTTATAAAAAAGGATTAAATAATAAAATAGAAGGATGCAGTAAAAACTTTCAGCTGCAGACATGTTAGACTAAGAAAGAAGTGAAAGCATGCGTAGTGTGTGAACAGAATTAAGCAGTGTGTCGTGCTGTAGCAGAAAGGTGGAGGTACCAGCTGCAGGCCTGGAGAGTTGGATAGAGTCCTCAGCTCTGTAATGAGCCCAGGTCTGTGGTGCAGTCATCAGAGCGAGATCTGTAATGAGCCACAGTCTCGGGCGGAGGCCCGGTTCGGTGGGGTTTGTGCGAAAAGTGTGTGTACGTCTGTGCGCGTGTTTATGTGTGAGGGAGACAGAAAGTAGAGCTCGAAAGAAAGAGAGAGAACGTTCCCATCTCCCCCCTGGTGACAGCGATGGGCCGATGCCACGGCCACGGTGCTGAGAGGAAGCTGGGGCTCTGCATTATTAATGCGCGCCGCGGCGTCCTCGCATCTTCCCAGCCGCACAGCTCACTGCCCGTCCTGCCATCACAGAGGGAGAGAGAGAGAGAGAGAGATAGGTGTATGGAGGGGGGTATAGATGAAGAGAGCAAAAGAGGGGGGATGGGGGGGGCAGTGTGGCTGTGCCTGTTAGTGAATGCAGTGTGTGTGTGCGTGTGTGTGTGTGAGAAAACATAATGTTTGTTTTCTCTTTTGGTCAGTGTGAATCTATATGCCCCAGAGAGGACAGTTTTTGCCCAGTATATATA
>JBAJNP010001867.1:0-10580 GCA_036877545.1 Yasuhikotakia modesta | reverse complement strand
AACAGACATATATACTTACATACTATATACAGCTCATGAAATCTAATTACAGGTTCTGTTGATATAAAGTTATCCAGATTATATTAAAACCATGCAGGCACATATAGAAAAAATTAACCCTTCAAAAACATAATTCATCTTAAATTCACCTTGTCATTTCAAACCTGTGTGCTGTTAATATTTTCAAACGGAGATCATTTCACAGTTTCCAAGTTCCAACATTAAAAAAACATCATTCATGACTTTTTCTAAGATGTTTACAGTCATTGACAAACATTGTTAATGTGAGCTATGGTTGCATGAATATCTGAAGTGTGTAGGTTCAGGGTCAGGGATCTTGAACAGAAGCGTTAGCGCAAGTTTTATCAGGAAAACTTCAATGCTACGTGCTAGCCAGTCACTCACTCAATACTTGGAGTATATAAGAGCTGTACTCACACAACTTTGCATTCTGAGATATTCACTCCAGCTTTCTCCCCACCACCACCGGGTCAGTCAGTCCTTGTCCTTCATCATCAGTGAGGAGCAGCAAGAGTCTGCAACCCTCAGATCTGAATATATGGGGCTTATGCCAAAATACTTTATCATATTATCAATTTGCTACCATCTGCTGATTACTTGTTAAATAAATACTATGTAGATGTTCTCCTGCCTCTGGAGTCTTTATGGTAGAACTATTCATTAGCATCGCCATTCATTTCAAAGGCAGTGACTTGGCAGACCTATCATGGATATTTTTAAAGCATTTGTGGGGTTGTCACTATAGTAGCAGGTTAGCGTTGTTCATGCAAGACCAGGAGGCTGAAGGCACGGATGCGATTGTGATGGTCAGCTGTGTTTGGGGCTTTCTGAAGTTCTCTGGGCGTATAGTAGGTGTGTCAGTGAGGAAGACAGCACTGGACGCTTTGGTGGATGGTGAGGAAGGGTGAATCACGCTGCTGTGGAGTGGAAGGTCAGGGTGCCGAGCAGACCTGTCACAGTGGGAGAATCCTAGAATCTTATCAGCGCCACACAGACATGCAACCGTGTTGATCTGCTCACCCTCATGGCCAACACACGCGTGCCCTTCCCCCAGCCCTGCGCTCGCTTCCTCGCGACGGCCTCAGCCAAGACAACAGCGACAGCCAGCAGAGTCCAATAACCCTTCTGGACCGCTTTGCTGGAGACGATCCGGGCTTCATACAGGCAAACGCGAGTGGGCAAAACATCAAAGCCTAATGCATAAATGGTAATTGATTCCAGGATCGCTAATGTAAAGTAGATCATTTCATATACATGTATTTTCTAACACTGTGGAGAGTAAAATATTTATGATTTTTTATGCAATTATCAAATATGAAAGTGCTTTAAAGCAGCTGAGTGAAATTTCTGTGAAAATATACAATGCAGCCAAAAAGATTTCACAGTCACTGCCATTGTTCTGACAAACAGGTCCCTCTCCAAACTTTGGTTGAATCAGGAGTTGACATGTCGAGTCTTTTAAACAAACAGCATTTATACTTTTCAGGAAAATCAGACTATAAATGGCTTATTTACTGCTGTCTGTGTGCATTTAAGCTGATGTAATTTTTAGATGTGGAAAAATATTTCCTCTTACCTCAGCTTAATATGTAAAGACAACTGATAGTGAGCCATTTGTAGGCAGCCAGTGCCAACAACAAACTCTGCAACCTGACAAAACTGACACAACAACACTGGCTCAACCAATGGCATCAGTTTGGGGGCGGGACTATCTGTTTGTTCAACCAATAGAAACGGGCAGTGGTAGAAATTGCACTATTCATTATTTAGTTGGGAAAGGAGAGGTTAAAAATATCTGAGGTTTTATCTACAAAATGTAGACCTTAATACCTCCAGGTTAAAGAAAACAAAGTGTGACTTTAATTAAGAAGAACAATGACCAAATTGGTCTGACCGCTGTGATATTGTGTTGTATTCCATCATTGTGACATACTGTTTCTACATTTACATGTTCTACATTTAGTCTCAACAGTCAGAACTCTTGTCTGAATTAGGATACGATTCTCAGCAGCGACCTTGCCAAGCTTTACTCCTCAGGGTGTGGAAGAGCGAGAGGGAAACAGAGGCGAGGAGAGAAGAAGCCTCATCGCTGTGGGAGGCTGACAGCCTGAGGGCCCAGGCCTGTGGCTGAGGGTGAAGCGTGGATGAGCAAACCCAATGAGCTACTGCAGTAGAGGAGGACACGTCACCATCACTGTGAAGATCTCCACCCTATCCGACCCCCACAACCTCCCATCTGAACATAACAATCTATAAGCAGCGAAGTGCCACACACAATATCCATAAGCTGCTTCATAAATTGGAGAGTTTCTGCCTGCAACACAGCTCCAACACATGCTCTCCTCTGAGAAGGTTTGACAGATGTCCACTCAGACAGGTTCCTCGTCTTGTAAACAATGACAGCCAGGCAATGTTTTATTTCAGTACATGCATGATACACATATTGCCCAGGGTGCACATGGGAGATATATACCTGCTATAAGGACACATGACACTCCAGTGTATGAAAATAAAGAACTTTCAATAAAACATGATTCACACATTTTTACCCACCTTCAGCTCTGTAGGGAGCAATCGCATGTTTACCTACAACAGTAAGCAGTTTCTGTGCAGTGCATTATATTGCTTGATTATCCATCTTTTAAAGGGATAGTTTGCCCAAAAATGCAAGTTGTTGTCATTTCTAAACCCATATGTCTTTCCTGTCTGACTTTTTTGTGTTCTGAGGAACATGTAAAACAGTCTTTTCTGTTGGTTGTATGAAATACAGGCGTTTCAGAATGAAATACTGTTTTCTGAACAACAACAACAACAACAACAACAGCGTAGTGAACATCATTCCTTTGTAGTATTGTGTAATATTTATACTTGTTTATATTCAAACCTGGCACCTGAAGGTGTATTTGGAAGAAAGCAACATAATCATCACTAAAACATGCAAGTCAGTCACAAGTTTGATTGTAAATTATACAGTAAATTATAATTATGATTAAAGTCAGGAGTAAATATTAAGACACGATAAAATTATTCTTTTAAAATAATTGGTTCATGTTATACACCAAAGGCAACAAACTAAGACGACAAAACATCCCTGTATTTTTTGATGTCAATATATTGAAAAAAAATCTCTCCTGCTATCTCTCTCTCTCTCAGTTTTTTCTCTCTGTGTGTGTGTGTCTCTCTCTCTCTCTCAGTTTTTTCTCTTTCTGTCTCTCTCTCTGTGTGTGTCTCTCTCTCTCTCGCTCTGCGCTTGCATTAACAGAATCTCGGATAAATGCAACTTGAGAATCTCAGTTAAATAAATGGTACCTCTCGCGCTCTCACACTCTCACACAGTCGCGCGCGCGCGCGCACACAAACGCACGCAAGCACACCCGCAGAAACAGATTAAGCTCAAATCAATGGCTGGAGCTGAAGCGGAGGAGAGATTTCACCCTGGCTTCTCGTTAAGGCCTGGCTGAGGCGCGGAGGCTCGGGGGAGTATTATTACCAGGGTGATGGTTGATAAGACGCTCGTTCCTCCACGCCGCGTCCCGCGGGACAGATACATCGCGCAGCCATGGAAACCGTAAGGCTAGGTGTTATGCTATAATTGGGCCGGTGCTTTTAACAGCACAGCCACACAGCCAGGTATGCCAGCGTCTTCAAATGAGAAATTATACCATGGTGTGTGGAGGAAGAGAGAGAGAGCGGGAGAGAGAAAGTGTGTGTGTGTGTGTGTGTGTGTGTGTGTGAGAGAGAGAGAGAGAGAGAGAGAGAAAGCAGAAGAGTAAAAGCCTTGGACCTTCACCTTCTCTAATACCGCAGTTTCTCTCTCTGCATCTGTCAGGTATAGATGATTTGTTTGCAGCTGTGATACATATAAAGGAAGAAGAAACAATATTTTTAAGTCATAGTTTTTAATTAATAATACAAATAACAATAAATAATACAGCTATTCACAGGGATCTGAACTCACAATTGACCATATTTGCTTTCCTAACACAATGTCTGTGTGAGTGTGTGTGCATGTGTGTGTATATCTGGGGTATTTACCAATCATACCAATCATATACTTATATACTATATGTACATATGTGTGTATACACACACACACACACACACACACACACACACACACACACACACACACACACACACACACAGGTACACACAAACACACACACACACACACACACAGGTACACACAAATCTACACCAAGTTTTTGATACTTTGAAACATTTTTGGTAAGTACTCAGAAATAGCCCAGGCTACATTGCTAGTCCTGACATGTTTTCAAACAGGTCAGGACAAAAACTAGTAACAGAAGTTTGTCTGCATTTTTGGAACTAGTTATTTCTATGATTCTAAATTATGGAAAGACTTTTTTCATGCTTTCTATTATCTGTTAAACTGTCATCACACTCACATTCATGCTGTTATGGTTGTATACCAACAGTAATCACAGGTCACAGGTCAACAAACTTCTGCTTGTGTGATTATTCAGTACATTAAAAAAATAATGACTAAAAATATCATATATATGTTAAATGATATATTAAGTAATATATTGTTTTTAAAAAGCACATAAAGCTTGTCAATGATCTGCCTTCATCACAAATAAATAAGGTTTGATTTTGTACCTTTATTTATGCAAAGATTAATAAACAAACTCAAGCAAACAAATTATAAAAGCAGAGACACGCTCGCTATCTCTCTCCTTCATTCTGGGTTGTTTACATAGACTTTGAAATCTCCAGGAGGGACTTGCAGGAGATGATTGGAGATGTTGGTGCAGGTTGCAGGAATAGTGGAGAGCAGAAGAGAAAAGAGGGGGAAGAGTTTCGACGGGCAGCCGCTCGCGCTGCAGGCGCTGTTGATTACGATCAATTTCCCTCGTATCGACGCTCTCTCTGGCCCTGAGCGCTAGTCCCTCCTGCTTTTACACGCTACGTGCTTTGTGTACCATGACACTTCCCTCTCCCTCTCTTTCTTTCTCTCTCCCGTTGTCTTCAGTTTTTCCCATCACGGCCATTGGCGCGAAACGCACCTATGACTCATGCTGAATGTGAGGCTAGGAGGTCTCTTAGGATAGCAAAGTGTGAGCAGCGCAATTAAAAACAAACAAACAAACAGCAGCCTGTCTCTAATGCACACGCGTTTCCTGCTTGCTAAAATAAGCGATAGGATATTGGGTGCAGCTTGGCAGCTGTTGGGATGCTAGGCCGGCGTCGTCGGATGGGAGGCCGTGCGCGAGCAGACGGACGGCAGATAGCCGTAATGGAAGGGAAAAAGTGCTCTTCTGCAAGAGTGAGACCGCAGGCAGGCAGAGTGCGAGAGGGCGCACCCTCATCGTTCTATCTCTCCGCTCTTGGCAGCCTCCATCCAAATTAATTGCATCTCCGCGAGAACGGGAGCGCGAGGGGAAGAGAGAGAGCGAGAGAGGGTGAGCGAGATTGCCCTACCGCTAGGCTGGTGTTGCTGTGGGGGAATCATTTAAAATTCTACCTCCCGTGTGGTTCCTGGTTTCCAGTTTAATGACCCCCACCCCTCTTGCTCTTTCTATCTGCAACTCCCCCTCAGCCCGTATCGCCGCTCTTGCCTCGTTGTCCGTCCTCCTTCTCTCTCTCCTCTTTTCTCCCAGGCGTCTTCAGAAAACTCTCCCCCCAACGCCAACGGCTGCCGCAGTTCCACGTAACGCCCTGCTCGCCAATTACCAATCCAACATCGTTTCCGTTCCCCCAGGGACCGCGCCTCTACACCTGTTGTCACAGACGACAAACGAAGCCTTTCTCTGATTTCCGCAAGCGAGCCCCAGGCCACGTGACGGACGTGACAACGCGTTCAAGCCAGGTGGAAGAACAAAATCAACTTGATTTCTATCCAAAATAATTTTATTCAAGCAGCAGTAGAGACACAGAGGACATCGGGGGGAGGGTGGGGGGTTGTATCAGTACGACCTACGAACACCCAATGCCTCATTGACATTTACACAGAGTTTGGCAGCTGCGTGACTCACCTGTGACTGCAAGGTATATCGTCGGAAAAAGACAGAAAAATGGGCGAGAGAGCTAGAGAAAGACAGAAAGGAAGATAGGCCGCCAGACAAACAGGAAGAAGAAAAAGACCCAGAAGCAGTGGAGACGGGGAGGTTGTACGCGTTGGGTTGTGGCCCACCTTGACAGTCACCGGGGTCTGGGACCATCTGGCCTGCGTGTGTGCAAGCGTGTGTGTATGTACGTGTCCTGCCAGGTCTCTGGGCTCCTGTCACCTGCATCAGTGGAGGATAGCAGGAAGGAAGTGCTCTCATTCAGCCAAAAGAGAAAGCAAGAGAGAAATTGGGTATTGAGCGCCAACCAGTAACGCTTAAGGATGTGAGCCGTTGCATACAAAAACAAAGCCTCCATAACACACATAACCAAGGTTGACCACACAAGGTTAGCATGACTGTGTGTTTGTGTATGGGGTTATTTTCTATTTCATTCTGGCTGGGTGCGGTGTGTTCTGGCTCCCCTGTTTGGTCAATAGCAGCGCACAGCTTGTGGATCGATGTGGGGTCAATAGCTCTCAGACGCCTGCCTCTTTGTGCCTGTGCTGATTTAGCTAGTGTCCGGCCCTTACTCTTACAAACTAGTTTTTTCTTTACGAGCGTCTCACTTAAATGCGTTGACAGCCTTAAATTAAAGTAAAAAATAACTCAAAAATGTCCAAGAAAGTGACAAAAATGCCCCACATAATTCAAAAGTAGGGAACAAAATGACCAAAAAGTTGTTGTTTTAAATATTGTCTAACATTTGACATATCTCATAATATTGTTATACAGTAAAGCTATCTACTATAGTTATTTGCCTTATTTTTAGACATTATAGTGACCAGTATCTATATTCACTCATCTTGAGTTGACAATAAACTTCATTTGAATAAAGATTATAAAACAAACAACAACATAAAAAAACAACTTGCCAAAACTACAAGTAAAGACAGAATTATATAGTACAGAATTATATAACCCATTTCCAAAATGCTAGCCCTGAAAGCAAAACTACTGCCTGAATCTTGCATCACAACACAAACTCCAGCTCACATCCCTAGTGACCGTGTGTGTGTAAGAAATTGTGTAAATTTAGTTTGGACTGAAGGAAAAGTACCTGATATTCAGTTTATCTCATCTGGGTTTTTTTGCATTTCCACACATCTGCGTCCAGGCCAAAGTTCTGCTCCACCACAAACCCATGAGCTCTTGCTTTCACCATTGGCTTATATTTCATAGCTATGCTGTTGTGGGCCACATGGATCAATGGTTGAGGCGTGTGTTTATATCACACAGGAGTCAGACACTGGATCATTGATCGCTCTGAAGGTAAATAAAATGCACGGACAGAGAACCTATAAATATATCTTGGAGAGTTTTGCAAGTTTTTGGATTGTTAGCACTGCATATCATTTCAAGACATCAATCTTTGCAAAGAGAGTTTATTTGGTAGCTGAAACCTGCATTGCGACATGCTGTAGTCCATCTACAACTATTAAAAACAGCGTTTTGCTATTTGTTAAATTCGTGCATTTACTGTGACCTCATAATAACTCTGAGACTTCGCAGAACATTTATACTATTCAAAATTTAGTTTGTCGCTCTGCAGGGCCATTTAAAATAACTACGAATGGCAAAAAGTCTATTATAAGTGTTTAAAAGCTTAAAAAATGGTGACCAATTATATAGCATATAAAATACACTTGCCCTTATACATTCATAAAAAATTAACTTAAAAAATCTCTTAGACATGTTCTGCATAATCTATTAAGTTTCATTTATTTATGTGTGTATATTCAAAGTGTCCTTTTAGCATAAGAGGAGGTGTTTGCACAGACATGCTCCCAATCGATCCAAACACCATTGATTGGTAAATATCACGCTTTATTGATGTATTGGTCCGCTACCAGTTTGCATCTTTGGTTACAACACACTCCTCTTTATCTCTGTGACACACGAACGTGCACACGCAGGCCATTTAAAACACATAAAGAGACGTAAGTGTTCTCATTCGCGCACGTCAACGTTCCAAATCTCGCTCAGAAGCTAGCAGCGTGATGGAGAGGCTCCGGCGAGCGGCGTAGCATTATGGTAATTGTCATTACCGAGGCTGGAGCGGATGCGTGACTGACGCCATTAGAGAGAGTGCAATTACAGTAGGGTTTGGCGACCTTGCTGACTGGAGGAGGTCAGGGCTTCTCATTAGAGCGGCGTGGAAGGCAGCCCAGTGTCTCCAGCCTGCCAATCAATACCCGCGCTCCCCTGGCCTGAACTAATCACAGACCTGCCGCCCAGACCCACCCTCTCAAAGAGAGCCTGGGATGAGGAACGTTGATGATGTGATATACGCTCACGCTGGCTCCACGCACACACACACACATCTGCACGCTGATGCTGTCAGCTGAACGTGTGCGTGCAGATCTGGTCAGAGAATCTGTGCGTCGTTTCTGATTTTCAAGGTTGGGCGTCGCTTGAAATTTGACTCTGTGATCCGTCCCTGAAACTGGAGCAGGTTAGCAGAGATTGGTCACCCAAAACGACCGCAGCGCAAAGAAGCCATAATGCTCACATTTCAAAGACAAAATGTCTTTCTATACAAAAAATTCAGTCTATAATCTAAAATGTTTATCTATCTATCTATCTATCTATCTATCTATCTATCTATCTATCTATCTATCTAAAATAATCTAAAATCTATCTATCTATCTATCTATCTATCTATCTATCTATCTATCTATCTATCTATCTATCTATCTATCTATCTATCATCTAAAATGTATCTATCTGTCTGTCTGTCTGTCTTTATATATCTAGCATGCATCCATCCATCAAAATTATTGGATGGATGGATTAGTACGAATTAGTACTTCTTAAATTTTAATTTGCAAGTTTACAGTTTACAAAGATTGTCATCTTTCTATCTGTCACTCTCTTAGTAAGCTGTCTGCAACAGCAGCATTTTAAGGCATCATAGACACACTCCTTCCCTGATGCCTGTTCCCAGAGGAAGGTAACTTAATTATGCTGCTTGCTAAGACACTTCATTTCAGCCAGATTTTAAGGCAGCACCACACATATTCATTGCGGATAGTCAATCCCAGAATGCATTGCTACAAGCTCATGAAAAATATCAATCGAAAACAATCAAAAGCAAAAAAGTCAATTAAACATACTTATACTCAATATACTTTCATTTAATACTAATAGCTATGGATTAAAAATCAGTTCAGTAGTTCAATTAAACACAGATAATTGTATACAATATTTGTGTGTGCTATTCTTGTTACAGAATGACTGTGTTAGCTTTAAAGTGTAAATCTTTAAAGTTGGTCACACGTTTTGCTGTCTGTGTGTGCATGTGACATGTGACATCACCTTTGCAACATACCGATGCAACAACATTTTTGCAGTGAGTAAAAGTAGAGTTAGTGTTTGTTTGCATTAGAACACACCGAGTGACGGTGTTTGATGTTATACAGAGATTCTTAATGTTTTGTGTGTATGCGGGGCAGGCAGGCTTTGAGTTAGTTGTCCTCGGAGACGAGGAGTGAGAGGGGGTGGGTTGGTATTGTTGGGCCGGAGGGCTCCAGGCTCCAGCACATTTCCGCACTGTTCGCACTCCACCGCCTCAGTCACCAGCCGTGCCTATTAAATCAAGGGCCCCACTCTACAAAGACTGCCAATTATGGCCGGCCGAGCTGCCGTTCTGCCTCTCTCTCTCTTTTCTTTCTCTCCCCATCTCTCTATTTTCCCTTCCGCTGCTGCTTTTCTGGGTAAAAATCCAATGTGGAAAACCTGATCCCATCTCAACCAGCCCCATTATTCCCGCTGTTACTGGTGAAGTCGTGGTTAAGACACATGTGGATTGGTGAACCATGAGAGAGTTTCTGAGCTGGATTATAGATGACTTTAAGACAGCTGATTTGTCTGGGTGTCTGAGCCAATTCCCATGACCGATTCCTAAAGCTTAAAACAAAAGTTTGGGAATAGTGTATTCATATAATCCCCACAGTCCAAACTGTGAAAAGTCTATTAGCTGTCCTGCTTCACCCCAAGTCACCCTTTTGATTTCCGGGGTGGTGCAGGGGGCGGATTCTGACATAAATTATTCAGTGTGGAAAAATAGTTTGAAATTATGATGGTCTCTGTGAATGGGTTTATAGAAAACAGCATAGAAAAATAGTGGAAAATAAGATAAAAAAGTGGAAAATAGCTGTAAAAAAAATCTGTGACTTTACTGAAGTTTTCTTATTTGACAGATTTTTCTTATTTTTTTTACAAAACTATAAAAATACTTTACATGTCTAATTAAAAACGTTTTTATTCATTAAATTTATATAAACGTTTTTAATTGAAAATATTTATTTTTAGTCATTTTACAGATTTTTACAGCCCAGAGGTTGAAAATAACTGCCCTTTAACAATGTATAATACATCTCTAAGGTTCTAAGTACAAAGTGTGGGCATCTAGCCTTCCTGTTAGCTCAACTGGTAGAGCATTGTGTTAACACCACAAAGGTTGTGGGTTCAATCCCAGGGGTAGGCATG